>JADLZN010006910.1:139602-303703 GCA_018155175.1 Sinocyclocheilus anophthalmus | reverse complement strand
GCAAACTGGCCAGTATTTTAGACAGACAGACAGATAGATAGATAGAACTCAACATTTGAAGTGGATCAAAAAAGTTCATCAAAGTTGGTTTTAGGACAACTTGATGAACTTTTTTGATCCACTTCAAATGTCAAATATATATATACGTATATATACAGTGGTGTGAAAAAGTGTTGGCCCCCTTCCGATTTCTTATTTTTTTGCATGTTTGTAACACTTTAATGTTTCAGATCATCAAAAAAAAATTTATATTACACAAAGATAAAGCAGGTAAATACAAAATGCAGTTTTTAAATAATGATTTAATTTATTAAGGGAAAAAAGCTATCCAAACCTACCTGGCCCTACGTGAAAAATTAATTGCCCCCCCTAAAATCTAAACTAATTGGGGTTGTGCCATGCCTTTGCAGCAAACTAAAAGTGGCAAATGTGCAAACAATTAAAAAAACAGGAAGGTGGCAAAAACTTGGTCACACCACTGTAATTATATATATATATATATATATATATATATATATATATACTTGGTGCACTGCAAAAAATTAGTATCGGCACCATGAAAGTAAGCATAATTCAATTTAGGCTAATTTACACAATTTAAACTTAGTTTTGATTTTAATGACGAAATATTTAATTGGTATTATGCAATTAACACATGTGGGTTTAAATCCCAAGCCATGGTGAATTAATTCAATTCATTTAGAAAACGTATAAGGTTGTTTCTGTGCGCATGCGCGCAAATGCACTTCCCTTCAATCCAACAGGCTTTCAAGTCCGTCACGTTCCCGGTTGTATGCCTAACATCTAAGATCACCCTATTTCATTCCCAGCCCCCGGAGTTTCAATCATTGGTTCTATTTGCACAGTAAGCGATTCATTATGTAATACAGCACCTGTGTGTGTACAGTGAATTGTTTTGTTCGCTCTAAAGAATAAGAATGCTCTAGTCTATTCAGAGAGTCTTTGGATAAATTCCACAGCGACCAAAAACGTCCACTCCTACCTCTCGAGCGCACGCACACAAATAATGCAAATATACTTTTTTTATGTGACGAAAATGTATTTTTAGATAGTTTTCTGGATGAACACATGGTAGTTTTATAAGCTTAAAGATGAAATACTTGGCCCTTTTTATCATTTTGTAAAGATAGGCACCTTTCCATAGTATTTTACAAATTCTTAGTGCTTTCCAGAGATGCGAAGCTCCAGGCAGGCTAGAAAGGGGACTCCGTCTGGCGCTACTGGTATGGCGCACATCAATACAGTGGGTAATCTTTTCTCACCTGTACACAACTAAATTACTACTGATTTTTTCATTATTGCTAAGGGTATGTTTTATTGGTATGGGGGTAGTGTGACGTTCATAAACACAATCTAATATGTAGAAAATTTAAAATTTCATTGTTAGTTTTCCGGTTCGTGCGAAGCTGTACCCTTATAGCCACAACCCTCTCATGCCCGCAAACGGCTGTTCCCCGCCTAACTTTTTACCACAGCCTAGTCCTCTTTCGGAATCTGCCGTTTCTAGTGTGATTAACCATGAGATATTGACACTTCGTTTTATGGACGGGTATCTTTACTTTAATCTCTTAATGATTGTTCTAGAGCAGTTTGTTTTGTGGCGGTGGGTAAGGTAAACGTTAGTGCTTCTCCTCAGTGAGCGGTCCTTTCTAGCTCAAGGAGTACAGGGAGGCACAGCGTTCTCCAAAATTTGAGGTGAAAATGGGAGGATGTAAGATTTCATGTTAATAAAATTCCAATCATTTCAGTTTCAGTGTCTCTGATAGATAATGGAGGGGGACGCCGGGGCGAGAGTTGGCTCTCATGCCTCCGTTGGTAACAAAAAATAACATACTGTGTTTTAAACGAACAATAATAATTATTGTGTGCTGCTTTTCATTTGAGCATTCTTTCTGCATATGCACTGGCGACTCGGCTCACAGTATATTTCCCTTTGCCAAGGAAGGTTTCCAGGTTGCGTGGTGTGAATGAAGTCATCTTTCCTGAAGTCGTCTAGCAATTGATCTGTGCACAGTAATGATTTCTCTAATATTAGCATGGCACCTCATTTACCTTTTATCCCAGTAAACATTCAGTTGCACCTTTAAGTGTAAGTCCTGTCTTCTGTAAGACTCTGAATGCTCATATATGTTATAGCCACTGTCTATTACTTTCCGCGTATCATTGTGGAAATTTTTCCCTTTTATGCTTGTGTCATGTCTATATGATATTTCTCTCATTCGGTGTACTCACTATCTTTACTACACACACACCCCTTTTGCTAGTTGCAACAGCCGCACCTGGTCAATTTTAATTACAAGAGATCTTATTTAGTTTGGTATTTCTGCCTTGTCCTGCTTATCTGTTGTAGGATGTTGTCCACCCGTGGGTGAGTTTACTCATCACTGGGAATTCTACACATCACTTGATTGTAGGCAGACGTCATAGAGACCTGGGAATCCCCCCCCTCTCCCCCACCCTTCTGATATTTTCGTAACGTTATCCATACAGCATGTAATCTATCCGGTGTAAGCGTTTTTTTGACGGTTTTGCTCAGACAAACCCGCTGTATTGTTTTATAGGAGTCAAAATACAATGGAATACCCCGAAAAGATCGAGGAAGGGGGTGTCATAGTTTTCGTCCTAATTACCCTTGATTTGTCAAAGTGTTATGAATCTAAACAATGTCTAATAACGGTTTCTTTTTATTTTAATATAGAACAGTCAAAGAGATGACTTCTTGAAAGACCTGGAGAACATCACCATGGACACATGTGTCATTAACTCATGAAGTACTGGGTCCCTTTGTCGATCGACTACGAAGATATTGGAAGCACTGTTGATTCGGAGTATGCTCTTTCACAGATCAAATCTGTGGCCCCAGCCGTGCAATTGATGTCTGGGTAACAATCGATTGCCTTATAATCACTACTATGAAACTTTGTTCAGAAATTTCTTATAGCAACATTCCTGAAAGGCTCATATTCAACTGCCAAAAGTGCTCCCTAGGTCCACTTAAAACCAGTTTTAATGCTGTAATTTTTGCAGCAGTCATGTGACTGGTGCCAAGCTCAGTTTATGAAACGTTATGTTCCCCATGACTTCATACAGCACTGCCTACATTTTGCACTATTTTCCTTCTTATGACCTGTCATACTCAGTAGTGTGCGGTGAACAGTTTAAATCCCTTACAAATTGCAATTGTTGCATGACAGTGCACACTTTGGTGTGCCGTTTTAGCTCGACACGTTTTTATTCACTATTGTTTATTGACTCTACCAACTGTACGTGCCTGTTTCTACAGGATATTTTTATTAATGTGCATGTTAATTCAGCACATCCTGTGTTGAACATTTGCAGTTTTAAGCATTGTTGTTTTAATGATTCCGCAATGTGCCTTTTCCCCCCTGTGAATTTTTTGTTTTTATTTTGTTAATGTTGCATGTTTCGATAAGCACTTGTTTTAACACTTGTACCGGCCACAAAGGGGTAACTTTTTATTGAACATGCACCTCATTTTGATAGACATAAGCTAGAGTAAAACATTAAAACTTACTACGTCATCTTCTATTTCCCAAATGCCATTTAGGATTCCCCTCTCTTCAGAAAACTTTTTGTTTTTTAGTTAAGTGGAGCATGCACACATTACTAATTTTAAAATGTTGAAAGTTAGTCAACGAAATGGGTTTATTTAAATGTAGCTAAAATAAATTGATTGCAACCACCTTAAACCTTAATTTTTTTTTAGTAAATTCAATGAATAATTTTTTATCAGTAATAAATAAATAATTTAAGAGGAAGTAACAATTAAATAGGGCTGAAATTACAAAATTTTTACTAGGAAACCCATGTTTTAGTAATAGTTTGCCATCACATCTGACTTTATACTGTTGGGCAGGGATAACCTTCACTGAGCTGCATTTAGCCTTGCTGTGATAGCAAATGCCTTAAAATCTCTAGGAGATGTTTCAAGCTGCATTTGCCCTTAGTTAACAAAAGAACACTTGTGCCGTATTATCCACATTCATTCTCTCCTCTGCCATGAATCAAATCCGAGCAAAACCCAAGAATAAAGTGAGTTCTGACAATTATTTCTTCATTATTTTAATGACAATTTAACGATAAGAGCATTCGGATAGGAGCTTAAATCATTAGTCATAGACTGTAAATCTCTACCATCCCACAAAAAGCTCTGCAAATTGGATTATGTATGCTGGGCCTAATGCTATATAGTATACACTTCAAATCCATTTTTATACAGGAGATCGCCCTTCAGAATACTATGAGAACCATTTTCCCCTAGACCACAAAGCAATTTCCTTGTACAGTAAATCACTGATATGACGTTGTTTCTTGGAAATAGCACTTACGTATTCAGTCCAAAAAAACTGTGAGGCTGCTCCGATAATTATGTGAGAATCAAGGATTTGTACTGTGTGTGGTGTAGCCCGAGTATGTATGATGACGAAGATACATCAATTATACCCCTAGGCTTACTGCATTTCTGCAGAAGCATGTTAAATAAAGCACACTCTAAAAAAGACCCAACTCCCATTTTGTCAGAAAAACTCTATTTTAAAGGTAGACTGAACTAACAAATGTAGAAAAGACAATACATAAAAAAAGTTAACTTTACAGCCAATTAGTAAAAGCAATTTAGAATATCTAAACTGAATCTAAAATGGAAAAAAAAAAAAATTCTACATTTGAAATATTAAGTTTGGTGGTGATGGTCCAACTGACAGGGTGCTGTTCGATCACTGATGATGAACTTGAGTAATGTGTTTTAGTCATAGTATTGGGACTTGTGATGGCATAAATATTTGTTATCCAGAATACATATTTTGTTGTAACAGTTGTGTTATGTAAGTTACCAATGCAATGATTAGAGTGTCTCTTTGATGAATCCTCTTCCATTTCAATGAGTATACAACTTGTTTTGGTGTAGAAGTAACCGTATATAACCTTTTAAATTTGCTCAACAAACACATACACTGATAACTGATGGGCTAGACAAACTAATAAAGATCTACATCTCTATTATGTAATGTGAATGCTTAGTTTAACTCAAAATACACACTCTTTGAACTTGGATCCATTACTGATTTTGAGTTTATTTATGTTTGATGAAAGCATAGCCAAACTTTAAATATTAGGCTGATTCCATTTTTTTTTCATACGTTGTGTACACTTAAAAAAGTTGTGTATATTTATGTATATGTTGTGCATACTTAAAGTTGAATCTGCTTGTCTCACATTTTTTGAGCTCTCTAACCTTCTGATTTTTTACAGTGTAAAACTAAAGCAAGAAAGGCTTCAATGCCGCATACAGAGCCCGGCTAGCCCTCACTGTTGCTAGCCTGCACTGGCTTGCTAGGCTTCCAACAGGAATCCAGCATGACAAGCTTATTCTCGAGATACTGAAGAGGATGAGAGTAGTGAGTTTAAAATATGACATAAAGTGACCGTGTGACATAATGTTGCAACTACTAGACAAAATAATAATTACGAGAGATTCAAAGTTGCAATTAGCTCACTTTTTTACTCAGAGGCAAAAATGGGTGATGCACTGACATGTTTCTAGATATTTCAGCTGAAGACATTTACATACTGCTATTCTAGCATCAGCTTTGGTCACGGTGAAGTTCGTCTACTGTTGTAGCTTATCTTTTTTTTTTGACTGTGACTGTGCAACTGAGTGTTAATGAGAGTAAAAAGGAACAAGGGGAATCTTAACCAACTGTCATCAAAATACAGTGTGACAACAACTAACACCAGAAAAACTAAACCAAAACATGCTGACACATGTGCAAAATGCCTATGTACACATTCCGACCTGACCTGTTTTTTTTCCCAGACATGAACTGCTCTCCTCCTCACCCTTAGGCCCTTAAACAATGAGCTGTCCTTTCAGTTGTATACAGTCCAGCTAAAAGAGGTAGATATGACCACAACTACTAATAACTTAAACAGGAGGCCTTAAAAAGAATGGCAGGACTAATATTAGCAGTGTTCAAGATGTACGTGACATGACTGTCATCTATGGCTAAACATCAATGGTGGAGTTAGTGCAGACTATAGATGCAGGTTGTCCTCTTAGTCATGATGTTTGTTCTACGGCTTGATTAATAATAATCCTGTCAGCTTTTACCTGAAATCACATGGTGCTAATGAGAACCAGGAAGCACTTGGTGCTCAGAGAGGTCGTAACATGTTGTTGCCATTAGGGCTGGGTATTGTTCAAAATTTTTCGATATCGATACAGATACAGATACCTTGACTTCGATACCGGTTCCTGAACGATACTTTTTTCGATACCAATTTTATGAAATCAATTTTAACAAGATTACATTATCTAAAAAAAAATTGGTTTTATTTTTCAGCTTGTTGATGTTTATACAAACTCAAAGACTCATCTCTTGAGCCACTGTACAAAGGAACAAAATGTAACCAACACTATAAATCAGTGCAAATAGTTTTAATAGTTCAAATAGTTTTCAGTTTCCACATCCTTTAGGCTTTGTTTACACTAGCGCTTTTTTTGTTTTAAAATGCATAGCTCAGACAGAATAATGATTTCTATTTATTTTCCACTGATTTACTGATGAGCATTAGCAGCTTCCAGCGCTGTCTGCTTGTGTTCTCTCTTCCATGATCGCTGCTCTGAGGTAATAACATATTTAATTTCAGCAACATTACATGGCCAAAACACACATTAGATGGCAATCGGAAGTTATTACAAACACTCGATGGTGGTTTAAAGTGAGTTTTGAGTAAAAGCGGAATATACATCTTATTTATTGTCTTATTTAGCAATGATGCCAAAGTTTTGCATAATGGCCACATAACACGCGCTATTCGGTCGTGTAACGTTAGTATGACGGACCATCTGCATATGATCGGACTCCAACGCAGCTCCGCCACTCCTCGCCATGGAATTAATGCACGCGGTCTGTTGTCTTGGAGATAGTGGAAAGCCGGCTTGAAAAGCAGTGGAAATGCCAGTATGACGAGGATCGTTTTCATTTTAAAACCTAAACGCACCAGTGTAAATGTAGCCTTACATCTAAGGGGGCTGGGACGCATTCACCCTACAGCCTCACGTGTGCGTCACATCTGTGGCTGGTGTAAACTAGTAGGTGTGTTCGACTTGACGCTGACTGACTGTGCAGACGATCGGTGTATTACAGTTCCACGAGAGCTAAAGAGAGCAGACTGCTTCCGCACGCATTAGAATCGCTCTCGCGGATGTCAAACACTGTTCTTCTTCTTCTTCTTCCGTTTTTTGGCGTGTTACATCCTGTGTGCATATCGCCACCTACTTTTGCTGTCATGCAGTCATGGTTTATTTATCAATTTATTCCTTGTTTTTGCTTTTCCTGTTCTTACACACGTATATTCACAAATATTCCTACTTAAATAATTATTTGATGCTCCATCCCATTCCTTCTCCCCAGGCTCCACCTGGCGCTGCGTGTTCAGCTCCTCCAGATTAAATCCGTGGTCTCAAACACTGATCGATCTGCGCTGCACCTCTTCTATCAAAAACACACGGCTAGTGCTGCAGATTAAGGCCAAAGTATACTTTCGACCGTCTGCTTCAACTTACGTCATTTTCGTCATCAGGAGTGGGGCTTCGTGGACACGCCGCGCACATCCCATCCGATGCAGGCAATTTTTTTTAGACTGCACGGGACGGTCCGCCGTACACAGCACATCGCGAGGTACGTTGAGACAGAACGCCATTCAAACTGCTGCTGTGGTCCGCTCGTCCATCCGCACTCATCTGCTGTTGGTACCGAACGACAGGACGTTTTTCGATACTCGATGGTATCAAGGCAATTCGGTCAGTCCCTAAAAAGTATCGAATTCGATACCCAGCCCTACTTGTGCCATGTTTCATATAACTATCGGGGGCTTGTTTAGAAACCTTAGCATTCCTTAACATATCCCATTCAGTCACCTGAGATTTTACTCCTTGTCAGTGGGCCTTGTCCCATCTGTTTGCATGGCACGTCTGTATTTAAATTACTTTTCACTGCTGAGTGTGGGAGCAGAAGAGAATGTGTGTAATGAAACTAATTAAAATGTGTTAAAGAGGTGTGAGTGAACTAAGATAGTGAGGTCTTCAGGGGCGTAAGGAAGGGGAAGAACAAAAATACATGATATTTAGTTTTCTTATTGGCTTATGTTTTAAAGACAAGAAAAGAACGACCATAAATTAGAAGTAGTAAATTACAAAGTAAATTTGCCATTAGCAGTTCTGCACACTGATCTATAAAATGTAGACGAGAAAAACATTATGGGTTGAATTTTGAAGAGGATTTTAGCTGCTGAGTGGGTGGACTTTCAAAAGCATTCCAAAAATAGTAAATCTGTGAAATATTATTCAGAGGTTAAGCAAAAAAAAAAAAAAAAATCCTGTTCTGAACTTTTTTCCGGGGTTGGGGCGGGCCGCAAAATCACTAGCCCGCCGTCCCGGGGCTATTGTGTTTTCCAGTCGGGCTACCAAAATGTTTCACCACCCTGCCCGACGGGCTATCTTGAACAGTGATATAAAATTCCTTCCTTGATTTCTGTTGTTCACTAGCTTTTAGGGGTAAAACGGATCATAGTTGATCGTTTGCACGTGTTTCTAAAGTCTTGCCGATTTAAACATTCAAGTGTTTTAAACCATTCACGCGCATTCGGAGCTGCATGCACTCATTCAAAGCCCGCGTTTCAGACAATGCACGTGCACAGAATTGATTATTCTTTCCTTGTCCTTGCATCTGAATGAACACATACAAAAAAAAGTATCTCAAAATAACTGTCTCGGCAAGTGTTCTCATAAACACAGTCGGTTATGTCTTAAGTGAACGTAAACAGTGGAGAAAGAAATCTCAAGTGCATCATTATATTGAATCCGTGCATTCGGTCTTAAAGGGGCAGCAGCCTATAAATACCTGCTGTTCCATAAGCGCCACCTGCTGTCAGAGAGTGACATTACATATCACCCACAAAGCTAAAATCAACCATTCTGTTTTTGCTTCAAATTTCGAAATTATACAATCTAATTGCAATCTAAATACATCTATTTAGCATCTTTGTTTGGATCGTGATTAAAGTGCAGTGGTTGCCTCTAATTTTAAATAATAGAGCACATACAAAGCCTTAGTTTTTTTTTTTATATGAACAGATTTATTTTATTTGCATTATTTAATTATTGGATTTCGGATTTCAACCCTCTACATTGCAAGTAAATCACTCGCATGTGCGACTAAATCTTCACTCTGGGGAACTAAATGATGTCTAATATTAGCCAATGGCTAATCAGTTCTCAGATTTTACTCTTCAGTGTGTGAGTTGGAGGCTGAGTATATGATTAGCACTGATATATTTTCACTCACAGAACACTCTGACTGCTCGCTTCAGAGTTTCACTCTCCGTCAAGCGATCTGTGCAATTTATCATTTCATCTCAATGGATGCGCAGCGCACCTGTGTTTGTGTATTTGGCGTAACGTAAACTCTAGTGTGAAGGTGCACGACTCGCTGACGCTTTCTCTCACACGCGCAAAGAGCGAGAGCGAGCGAGAGTCTTACATAACATGCAGAATTGACGCGCTACATGTAAACGATGTTCTTTGTTTTATTTTCCTGTCAAAATAATGGAGTTAATTTGGAATTCTTCAGTTTTTAAGAACTGCCGGGTTTTCCTGTTAGTGGGCGGAACTAATGCGCAAACGTCAATCTCATTGGCTGGTGCTCACCTAATATCGTCCCTGATTTGATTTCAGAGAATCCGTTCGAGCAAACGCACACAACCTGATTAATATTAATGAATCCAGTAGCGCATTTTTATATTGTTCTTATTAGTAGAACTCGTATAATAATAATAATATCTTATCAGTATTATTGTTAGTTTTTTTTTTTTTTCAGTTTTTTTTTTACAGGAACACTGAATGACCAAAAACAGCACCAGCACCAGTCCTAAGTTCATGGTTACCAAGTTTTAATTTTAATTACTAAACTTCTATTATTAAATAAATGATCATATTATAATGCTTGACTGACTGATATTAAGAGTGTACTTTCATATATTTAAAAAGCTGTACCATTTTACAAAAATTATATGTTTGTAAAATGGCATAACATATATACTGTGTGTGTGTATATATATATATATATATATTGTTTGTAAAATGGTACAGCTTTTTTAAATATAGACTGAAGAACACTCATATAGATATATATATATATATATATATATAATATAATATATATATATATATATTAGATATATATATAATATAAGATACTTGTGCTACACACTTTTTGGCCTGTGCTACAAAACTTTCAACCTCTGTAGCGCCAGTGCTATGTGAAAAAAAAGTTAACGTACAGCCCTGAATAAACTAATATAACCAAATGGTACAAAGACAGTGCAGCACATGCAAAGAATGCAATGACATTTGAAAAGATACTATGGCAAAGTTATTGCTTTCCTTATTCAAACTGATTTTTTTTCATGAATATATGATTGACCTGAAGAATGAAAGCTATATCATACACTTGGAAAATTATGAGCTTTATCACATTCATAGACACTAGGGGTGTGACAATAGACTTAGCTCACAAGGTGAGACAAAATAGATACTTGGTTCACTAGAACGAGACAGTGTTTTAATACTTCAAGAAATTTTCAAATGACAAAATATTTGTCTTTTAATCATAAAAAGTAAAACAATGCAGTTGTATTTTGAAATGCTTTAACTAATCTAGGGCTTAACTAATGATTATTTTGCTAATCAAGTAATCTACTTATTATTTTGACAAGTGAGTAATCTGATGTTTTTTAGTAATACAAATAGAAGTGAACAACAGGCTTTAATATGACTATATTTAAATATAAAGTAACGATGAG
This sequence comes from Sinocyclocheilus anophthalmus, assembly GCA_018155175.1. NCBI lineage: Eukaryota > Metazoa > Chordata > Actinopteri > Cypriniformes > Cyprinidae > Sinocyclocheilus > Sinocyclocheilus anophthalmus. Next base: position 292,798 of record JADLZN010006910.1, on the reverse strand, counting down.
GCAATAATAATTTGCCTTAAATAAAGTATCACTGTAAATTGAACAACACTTAAATACATAATGTAACGTCTATATTTATAACAAATACCTGCAGAGGGCGCCAATGGCCTGGTGGTGTTTCAAGTATATCAACGACGTTTAAATCCATAAAAAAAATGTATTCACATGCAAAGTCAGAAACTTTTCTTTTGAAATCGCGATGTACAATAAATCGCATATTTAGAAATATGTTGATGTATTCTCCTGCGTTGGCATAGGGATGGGTATTTGTTAAGTTATTAACGGTATTACACTCGTACCGTATTGCTTATCGATTCGTTACTTTAACGGTATTCTTATCAGTACTTTTTGTTTTTATATATATCTATATATTATATATATAGATATATATATATATATTGACAATTAAGAGCTGAATTAACTTGTGATTTATATTCTGAAATGTAAAATAAATATTTAATGAAATTAATATAAAACATCAATTTGTAAATGCACCAGTGTGCAGGCATTTTTAGTGTTTTATACATAAGATAAGATACAGTAAGAACATGAACAAAGAAAAAAAGTAAAACAAACTGACAAATACAAATAAAACAAAGATACAAATGAAATAAACAGTGCTTTAATTTTTCCATGAAGTTCTACTAACATTACTGTTCTGGTAAGTAATAGACTACAAAATAAATCTGAAAGTAATCAAATGTAAATGAACACTGCGTAGTTTTCAGTGTATGTATTGATAGATTAAAGCTATAGCGTTATTCAGATTAAGAGCAGATTTGTATTTTGATGGCCCAAGCGCCAGTCTGTCATTTTAAGACAATATATAGGGGTTATGCACAACAGACTTCCGTATTCGGTTAACCGGGTCTTGTTGCTTCCGGTTCAAGCGTTTTGCATATGCTTAGTTAAATATGAAGCCGTTTTACTCAAGGTGCCTTCAAAGTAGATACCAAAGATTATCATAACTAATGTCTATCACATATGCGGAATGATATCTAAAAGTTTTTTTTTTTTTTATTCTTTTCACTAACATTTATATAAAAAAATTTAATAAATTGTCAACAATAAAAACAGCTAGCTAGTTTCAGTGATTATCTTAAAAGTCCATAGATATAGCAATTATTTAATACGGCTGTTAACACGTTCTCCGACAAGCGGAAGCAATGAGACCTGTTTTCCGGGTTTGGTCAGGTGATGTTCGACATATACCCTATTGACACACATCGGATTTTCTCCCAACTGTTCTCATCCACTTAAGACATAAACTGTGTTTAAGTAAATACTCTCCAAGCCGGCCAATTTGACATTTTTGTGTGTATTTGATTGACTGGACATGCGCCCGAAGCTCAAAGTGTAATTTGTTTGTCCGTTTTGGAGCGTGCCGCGTGCACACATTTCAGCCTGAGGAACAGCGTCTCTTTTGCGGATTGTGCTTTCAACGTTTTATTACCAAACATGTCCCGCAAAACAGTATAAGACGGCATTTTACAACAATCACCGGTTGTGCGGATTCTGACGTTAGGTTTGGGTTTTAGGGAGGAACGAATGTGCACCGCTGTGAAGGGAAAGAAGTTGCGCAAGACGAAACGCAGCTAGTTTTTAATAGCTTTACCTCATTCTTTTGTATAATCCTTAGAAGCCAAAATCGAAATAAAAAAAATAAAATTAGCTTAATAAAACCACCACAGGTCTAAAGTGTAAGCATATGTTTGAATGTTTAGTTATCTCTTCTATCATAATTAAACAGGGCTTTCATGTTGCGCGTGTTGAAGCTCCTCCGCGTGAGCGCGATCTCGCTTCTGATTTGCGAATAGCAAAAATGCATCATAGAAAAATGTTTGAAAAACAGCTGGCGACTATGGTGAGATAGAATTTGCAAGATAATGTATATATAGCAATAATAAATGTATGTGCGTTTTCTTAATTTCTCCAGTACCGATTGCAGAACCGTTAACGTTTCTGCTTATCGATAATCCGGTCTTTCATAATTTATCCCCGGGACCGATTAAATACCGGGTTTCGGTACCCATCCCTAGTTGGCATAGGTTTAAATGATTTACGTTCAATCAGTGAGTGTTTTTCCAGAATGATGTAAGCCAACCCAAACCACCGCCTATGCAGAGGCAGATTTAGCCCTTTCAACACATAGTCTTTAACTGGTAAGTTATCATTAAGAGATCATGTGTGAACAGGACCTTTTAAAAAATACAGGTAAATGCATTCTGGCAATCATATCATTCTTATGGAGATGACGTGATTACTCTGAGCTGTTTACAAAGCTCTGCTGCTTTTTTAATAGCTTTTCTATGTAAATATGACGCTAGATGGAAATCTTTGACCATTGCGCCTCGCAGCTTTTTCAGTGTGTCGCGCTCGAGACCCAGGCTTCTTTTACATTCATCAGCTGCTGCGACTCTGCAATTGGATACTATTATGTGCATCTCGTGTTTATAAGAGCAAAAACTTCTGATTGGCTAGTAATGTTAGTTTAGTTGAGAGTGAAAGCTGTGTTCCTCTCAAACATTGGTAGGCGAACTCATTAACTCAAACGTGATATCAACAAGTGTTTTTATTATGAGTTTTAAATGTAGTTACTACCGACAGCAAAGTGCCGGAGAACTTTAAGCCCTGTATTATTACAATTTTAAATAATTGTTTTCTTATTTGATATATTTTAAAATGTAATTTATTTTCAGCAGCCATTACTTCAGTCTTCAGTCTCACATGATCCTTCAGAAATTATTCTAATATGCTGATTTGCTGCTCAAGAAACATTATTATCAGTGTTGAAAACAGTTGTGCTGCTTAACATTTTTGTGGAAACCATGATACAAGATTTTTTGATGAATACAAAGCTCAAAGAACAGCGTTAAAGTAAAATGATAAACGCCTGCACTGTCACCTTTTACTTCAATGTGTTTTTGACTAATAAATGTATTAATTTCTTTGCTTTATGCTTCAGTTAGGCTTTTTTTCTTCATTATGATATCAGCACAATTGTATCATGCTGATATTTGTGACCATGCCCCCCCCAAAATATCAATCTGTATCTGAATACAGAAATCATAAAAACATGATCATCATATAAAAGAGCTGTATTCAAGACATAGTCATTGTGAATGAAAACTGTTCAATAGGTTGTACTGTTGTGTACCTGGGTGTTGAGCAGTCAGCTGATGCACCTGTGAAAATAAATTTTTCCAAAGAAACTTCCTGGAGTTCTGAAAATTAGACCTTCCCTCAGTTATTTTCATTCGTGAAAAGTTAACGCCATTCACCCGTTCCAACGATATATGAAGGGAGACACTCCTGATAAAGGTCATAGTTTGCTCAGCAGTTTGTTCATTTCCGAGGTTTCCCACCTGAGCCTTATTTTCAAAATACCAATTTAAATGTTAGTTTCCATGAATGGCCTCAAATATTAAATAAGCTTAATTGTGACTAAATTCTACTGGTAACAAGCAACAAAGCATAACTTTGAACTATATTTAGGTCTTGCTCTGGTAAAGCAAGCATGCAGGTGTACTTGACAGCCCATTACTTTAGTCACCCCCAAGGGAATTCCCAGGGCAACTTAATGTGCTGCTATACAGCTCTAGCTTGTCTCTTTGTATAGTTGGGTAGTCTAAATGGTAAGCTTAGGATCAAAAACTGTACCTTGAAATGCCATACTAAAAAAGCCACTTGGTGGGACAAACATGGGTGTACACATTTTGGAGAATATGAAAACGTTTTAGGAAACATTTGTTGACTAAAACGTGTTTTAATTTGATGCAGAAGGGCTAACTTACCAACAGTGGCAATGGTGTCCAGGTCATCTAGTGTGTAGGTCCTGTTGGTGGTCAGGGATGCGGCCCCTGCGGATAACGTGGGACTTCCTGCGTCTGTCCTGCCACTATCCCGACCAGAACTGCTTTCATTATTTAGTCCAGCTTTGCCTTTAGTTGCTGCCATCTTCTTCCGTGTGATTTTCTAACTCTAGCCACATTAATGGCCACTTCTAGATATCAAGTCCAGTATTTCCGCTTTTGGAAAACGCGCTATTGATAATATACACATTGAACCGTTTCGGTCAAGTTAACATATCCTTTGTTTGCACAAACCAGACTGTGACCCTCTGCTTTCCATCGCCTGGTAGCCAGAAATGTATCAGAAAGGTAAAGACTAGTGAACATAAAGTCATTACAGTTTTAAGCAATTCATGTCAATGGTACTGTCATTTATTCTATACTTTATTACGGACGTCCCCTGTACGTTAACAAGGACAGGATTCAAACTTCAGTCTTACGAATCCAGGAGGTTATCCAATCGATTTTTTTCTGGAGCAAGGAAACGGCATGGACGTTGGTTGATAGTCGCTTAATGTATATTGCCAGATATTAGAGACATTTCAATTATTTACTTCCCCCTTCCGTCCTCATCAAAGAAATCCGAACCCATTTCCCCTTCAAAACATCGCTCAGCGGCAAGGAAGCAGAGAAACCCTTGAAAACTGACAGACAGCGGCGTCGACCAATCATATGCAGCGCGCTATCTGCAATGTCCAATCGAACGTCTGAAAAGGCGGAGCTTGAGTGTACGTATTTTCCCTGTGGTTTGTAGCACATGTAGACGCGACGTAGACATCACCACGCCTTGGGTGCTGGATACTATTTCGGGGGAGGAAGACACGTTGTCGCATGAGTCTTTCTGACAGGAGAATTTTCACATTACAGACAAGATGTAGGCTATTTATAAATTTAATTTTACTAAGACATAGGCTGTTTATAAATTAAAATTTTCTTGACTATTTCATCAAAGCACATATCTAATATTCTATGGTATATATAATAACACTATAATTCTCAGTCATCTAGCTTTAATGTGTCCAAATACTTAACATAATACTGAATAAAATTATACAATACAGAGTTAGAGAGCTGATAGGTACAGTCCTCCGCTGGAGCTTTTTGTGGACAGCAGTAATGGCAGGTTCATAAATTATTAAAAACTAAGACTTGCAGAAGGCCTACCCTTTGGCGCAATAGTAGTCTATCTATCTATCTATCTATCTATCTATCTGTCTATCTATCTATCTGTCTATCTGTCTATCTGTCTGTCTAAACTTATGAATGGGTGTTATGTTCATTTAGTTATTATTTTGTCATATGGACTAAATATCTGTTATGTGTAAACACTTATTCATGGCTAAATTCATGGCTTAGTCATATACTAAATAAAAGCTAATTTATTTATTTATTGATGATTTTGCAGATTCTGCACGGGGTAGTATATCTGCAGTATAACTACATCTGTTTAAGCCTATTTATTTGGAATGTATATAATGGAGGTTATGGGCACAATTTTCGTTGAAAATGGAGGGAATGTGAATGAGAATTTGTATTTGAATTTCTAAAGCACATTCTTTTAAAATACTCATTTAGGACAGCTGCTCAAGACCCCGTGCAGACAAAATTTGCAACCCACACACATGGCCAGACTGGCTCACACACTTACTAGGACTCACTGACCCACGTGTAAAACTTAAGTGTCAGTCTATTTATGCACTGTACTCTCTGACTGGCCTAGGGGAAGTGATCTAAACCTAAACTAGTTTACAGGTGCCATTATCAACTTTCTTCTTAAACTTTTAATAATGGGCTATTCAAAATTCAAAGCATTTTTTTTTCTGTTACATGAAGCAGGAATCTTGCTCAACTTTTTTCCCTCTATCCCTTTTGTATTAGAGATACAAATATAATAGAATTGAAAGTGTTTGATAAACTATTACCTGACATAAAATGAACCAAAAAGGAAAAACTTTAAAAGAAGTTTAAATGAATTTTAGTAAAAAATTAATTCGTTTTAATTACAAAAACAATCATATTTACTGTGGTGGTCAAAAATATTAGAACACTAGTCCTAGTATTGTACACTAAAGATGGTTTTAAGTCAGTTATTTCTATCTTTTTCTGTAGTGTGTCAGTAGGAAATATCAGTTTACATTTCAAAACATTAATTTTGCCATTATTTGTAATAATCCAGTGAGATTTTTCTGACAACAGCCAGTGCTCAACACAGAGATCTGATCTCACCATCATCCAGTCCGTCTGGAATGACACGAAGAAACAGAACAAACTGAAACAGACTAAATCCAGAAGAACTGTGGAAATGTCTCCAAGATGCTTCAAGAGACCTAACTACCTGAAAAACTGTGTGCAAGTGCACCTAAGGCAAAAGCTACTTTAAAAGCAAAGGACAAATTTTTATGACATTAAATTTTTGACAGCAGTCCATCCCATTTTAAAGCATTTTACCACCTGCCCATAACTTAACCGTACGGTAGCTCTACAGGTATGTTTGTGAAGCTCCTAAAAAACAAACAAGACTACTTAAAATTAATTTAAGTTGAATTAAATTAATTTAATACATTTAATTTAAATAACATTTCTTAAAATCGTGGTACTAAAGAAATAACATTTGAGCCTTTTATAATCTTACAAAAATAATCTTAAATAAATAATTACTTAAATCATTTACATAAATTGTTGTGATGTGTTCAGCTCAACCTTCAAAAAGTTCAAACATCATTTATTTGAAATATGTGAAGAAAAACATATAGTACATAAAACAGATTTTACTTATATAATATCAGCCTATGGAAAGTGCCTTTTATTCTCTCTCAAGCAGAGAAGCTCCAACCAGCTCAATGTGTTTTTATTATAAATGGTTTCTGTGAAAGCTGTTACGCCATTCCTTTTCAGATCAAAGCAGAGCACATCTTCAGCTTAGGCTCATAAGCTACTAACAGTATTTCTCAGTCTTTTTGATGTATGTATTTTGTAACCTAACGATGATTGAGTCTTTTCCGTGTAGCAAGTAATGCAATGTCATATCATTCATCCGTCATTGGGGGAGGAAATAGACTGTTGGCTTGCATGGTTAGCTTGCAGAACTCCATTAAACCTTTCAGAGGCTGTCAGTCTGAGTACATATCATATTCACTGACAGGGTAACAGCCGCTGCCGCCACCAATGCCCTTGGAACACTGCGTTTCTGAGTGTTGGAATCAGCTACAGTGCACGCGCAATGTCAGCTCTAACATTTAGATTGTGTAGCATTCTGAAACAGTGCTGCAACATGTATGGCTGGTAATCTGACATGTTCATGCTGACAGAATCTGGCATAACTAGCCTTTGTTGATCATGAATCAATTCTACACCACCTAACCTTTTTAGTCTGACAGAAACAAATTGCTCTGGAACAAAGGGTCTACAACATCTTATTTAGCATGGTCATAGTGTATCAGAGGAATTATATAATCAATGGGTAACATGGATGAGGCAGGATTCCATTATTTTCTCATATCATTGGCTGAGCAGCACCAATCATGCACCAGAGATGGTATAGAGTGGTTCTGAACCATAGGAACTCAGAAAACTTCCAAGGATGCCTCAAGATGACATAAAATGATTGAAAATAAGACAAAACAATCTTTAAAATAAGAAAACAATAACTTAAATATATATATATTTCTTACCTGAATATACAAAAAAGCCTATCATGCTTTCTAAAGGTTGTGTAAATTAATCAAATCTTAGAAATCCCATTGGAATTTTTATAATGAATATATGTTTTATGCCAAGCTCTAAATATTTTATTGGGTAGAAATTGTGAGTTAAAAATACTTTAAACTTCTGGATATTGCTGTGGACAATGAAGCGACTTTAAGTCAAAAAGGTCACAAGGTCATTAACACAAGTCAAAACTGCTGGTATAGAGATTCACACCAGCTTACATCACTCACCCTTGAAGAAATGTTAAAGAATGTACATTTTACATCTTTAGCATGTGATGCATTCTTTTCTGCAACAATAAATTGGAAATGATAAGAGGCTGAACCCAGAACATTCAAATAATTCCAAGACTACTTTTCATTTTTATGTAATCACATATAAATGCTGAATTCAGTTATGGAGACAAACGAGAAGTCCTTTGAATAAATCAACTGCATTTTACAGTGTACTGCAAAATACATTGTTAGTTCGTAAAGAGGCACAACATTCATCAGTGAAATGGATAAGCAGAGCAAGACAAATACCCCGCATGCATTTCCTGTTTGTGAACCAACGTCTCTAAAATGCTATGATCGCCAGTCTTATAAAAATAATATATTGCAGAAAAAGAAGTGGGTTAGGCCATAATTCAGCTGTCTGGGTTGCCATTTATAGCAGGGCAACATTTGCTGAAGATGACCAGCTGCTCCTACTCCAGTGGGAAGAGGGAGATTATAAGCAGAAGTTCTGGGAAAATTTCATTACATTTGTTTACCCCTAATTTCTAAATGCACCATTTTAAAGCATGCTCTCGTTCACTGTCAGACATTTCTATTTTCAGATGGAAATGCTTGCTTTAGATGTATACATGTATGTAATCACCATCCATATGGAAAAATCCCACGGCTGTCATCCCAATGGAGAGATCCACAGCCAGACTTCATTCTCCAACTCCACAGCAGCTGGATCCCATCTGTAGGAACAGGTGATTCAGAGACTTTGCTTGCTTTATATAGAGTAACCACTCAGAGTCTGTGTTTATTTCTCTTAATAAATCAAGAACGAAAGTGGCAGGCAGCACATCAGGAGTCATACATGCTAAAAAGTGGCAGAGTAATTGATTCATTCATTTATTCACAGGGGATTTTACAGTTGTAGGAATCAAAGTCAACTAGAACTGGGAAAATTGTACTATACTGTACAACAACATACAACAACAATAAAATGTTTATTTTCTGCACCACTGTGGTAAATCCACATGCAAACACTTCAGCTTATATATACGGCCCAGATTCTTCAGGCATCTGCTTCGGTTACTCATCACTCAAATCACTGAGTGTGTAATTTCTCATTTAGGGACCGCTTCAAGAAGGGTGGAAGTGTGTCTACATATCCCTGTGTTGATGTGTCTCTTGTCCTGACCATCTGTTAGGTGGTTACTGTTGCCCCCTAGCTTGTGTTTGTGTTACTGCAGTAAGATGTTTTCCATTTTGTCCTCAATCTGTGAAGGGAGAGAAACAGAGAAGAATGAAAGTCTGATGACAGAAGGAAATAAGTAAGTGTAGAAATGGATAAATTGCCAAGTGAAAATAAAAAGTGCAAAATCGGACACTTAAAAAAAGGGACGCTTAGTTAGCCCTTACTGGTAGGTGTCATAACTACACAGTTATGCTGGCTAAAAGCAACTAAAAAAATAAAGAAAATAATAATAATAAGATATTTTATTTTTTTATATTTAAATGGAACATTTAATTATATTATTGTTTTTATATAATAAGTACATTACTTATATTTATAGATGTTTTATCACTGAAAGATTATGTTATATCTTAAAGCGTTCCATCATGTCAGATGTTACACTGGATGTCGCACTGGATGACGCTCCATGTCATCCCATATTAACATAAAAAAATTTAAAAATAAAATAAACATACAGGATTAAAAAGGTTGTGTGCATGTATACAGTGCTGTGGAAAGGTTTTTGCCCCCTTCCTGTTTATTTTATTTTTTTTGCATATTTGTTACACTTAAAAGATTCAGATCATCAAACAAATTTTTATATCACACAAAAATAATGCAAGTAAATACAAAATGCAGTTTTTAAAGATGATTTGCTTTTTAAAGGTGGGGTATGTATTTTTTTAAAAATGCTTTAGAAAACTGATTCGGGCCAACTAGCAAAACAAACTTGTAGCCAATCAGCAGTAAGGCATGTCTACTCATGATGTGGAGGAGAGAGCATTCAGTGCACAGAATGGACATTAGCCGAGCGACGACAAAGATAGAGATGGCGGATAAAAAACAAAAGAGGAAAACGTCTGCGGAACAAAAGAAGGCTTAAGGCAATATATATCTATGGTGTAGACAGCATCACTGATTATAATGAGTTCTATAGTATTTTGTCGCGCCGCACCACTCGTGTCCGGTGTAGACCGGTGTACATGGGTTTTGCTTTGTTCACAGAACTAATCGTTTCCTGGGTGGTACGTATGTGTGGGGTGTAAAGAGCAACACATTATGCCACGATCTAAAGAAATTCAAGAACATGTGAGAAACAAAATAGTTGACATGTATCCATCTGGAAAGGGTTATAAAGCCATTTCTAAGGCTTGGGGACTCCAGCGAACCACGGTCAGAGCCATTATCCACAAATGGAGAAAACGTGGAACAATGGTGAACCTTCCCAGGAAATGCCGGCCAACCAAAATTACTCCAAGAACACAACGACGACTCATCCAAGAGGTCATTAAAAGAACCCAGAACTCTTAAAAATATTCCAAGACTTTTGGGCAAATATTATGTGGACTGTTGAGACAAAAGTTGAACTTTTTGGAAGTTTGTGTGTCCCGTTACATCTGGCGTAACACAGCATTTCATAAAAAGAACATCATACCAACAGTCAAACATGGTGTTGAAAGGGATGGTCTGAATGAATGAATAATGATTAATGATGCATGTCTTAGCGCTTTATTGTTTATTGCTGTACACCCAAAGCACTTTACAATCATGTGGGGTCTCTCCTCAACCACCACCAGTGTGCAAGCATCCACTTGGATGATGCGATGGCAGCCACAGGACAACGGCACCAGTGCCCTCACCACACACCAGCTACAGGTGAAGAGGATATGCTGGTGGCTGCTTTGCGCTTCAGGACCTGGGACGACTTATCATAATTGATGGAACCATGAATTCTGCACTCTATCAGAAATCCTGAAGGAGAATGTCCGGCCATCTGTTTGTGATCTCAAGCTGAAGCGAACTTGGGTTCTAGAGCAGGACAATGATCCAAAACTCACCAGCAAGTCCACCTCTGAATGGCGCAAGAAAAACAAAATTAGGGTTTTGGAGTGGCCAAGTCAAAGCTCCACCCCCCCTGGACTTCAATCCAATCGAGAGCTGTGGCATGACCTTAAACAGTCATTTCATGCTCGAAAACCCTCCAATGTTGCTGAATTAAAACAATTTTGCAAAGAAGAGTGGGCCAAAATTCCTTCACAGCTATGTGAAAGACTCATTGCCAGTTATCTCAAACACTTGATTGCAGTTGTTGTTGCTGCACAGGGTGGCACAACCAGTTATTAGATTTAGGGGACAATTACTTTTTTCACATAGTGCCAGGCAGGTTTGGACAACTTTTTTCCCTTATAATGAAATTATTATTTCAAAACTGCATTTTGTATTTACTCTGGTTATCTTTGTGTAATATTACAATTTTTTTGATGATCTGAATCATTCAAGTGTGAAAATTGCAAAAAAAAACCCAAAACTTTGTCATCATAACACTTGGCATAGCATTATATATATATTTTTTGCAACTTTGTCATTACAAATGTAAAGTACAGATCGGTTCAATACAATTTCAGCAAAGGATACAATATCATTTTGACATTATTTTTTTGAATTTTGGCTTTCATTTGTGTTCTGTTTTAGGTTAAGGAAATGGCCAACGATTAACTGGATAATGCCATACATTTAAACGGTAATAATTTTCAGTTAATTGCAATTACCATGCCATTAATTTGCACTTATAATATTCTTTAACATATGTTATTCCGTAGCATGCTCTTTTTTAGTAATGCTAATGTACTTTTTTTCACAAGAGTATATCATATAATAATTAAGAAATTGCTCAATGCAAGGCATATCTTTTCAAAAACAGCCAATCAGCATTGTCAGATGACACAATTTTCTTGTGACATCACAGTAATTAATCATTTAAATATATAATATAATAATATATAATATAATATAATTTTTGGCTCAGGAAAACAAACAAACAAACGACAACAACAACAAAAACATAAGATGCACCAGCCTACCAACTGCCTTTGAGATGAAAAGAATGGCTAATTCTAACAGCTGGATTTCTTACCTCATTGAAGAAATCTTTTTTTTGATCTGAACATACAAATGTTTAATGCTAACCAAAAAATTTCCTTTCTAAACTGAGACAGCTTGCATAAAAAAAAAAAAAAATAAAAAAACAGTCACACGGTAAAAACTTCACTTCACTTCACTTACAAACATGCGTACTGCATATTGTGAACCAGATAATAAGATATTTATAAATTTGCAAATACACAGACGCGCACAAAACTGTTCATGCAATCCAATTATCAGCGGTGAACTGAACTGAAGGGCTTGGATGTTGTGATGCTGTGTGCATCAACAGAACAAAAGAAATGAACAAAGCTCTGTGACTGCTGTGGATTAGAAGTCATGCCCAAAGGGAAAAGTCACAGATGGCATTCTGCATGTTTTATAGGCACTCACTCTGTCAGCCAGCGATGGGAATACCAAGAGACCTACCAGAGAGAGAGGGAGCACCACCCTGAGAGAGAGAGAGAGAGAGAGAGAGAAATTAAAGACATCTCTTGCAGGCATGAGTAGAAATAACCCTCCTTTCATCACTGATAGTGAGCAGGATTTATGAGCGTACAGATTGTGTCACTCTGTTGTTGATGGAGTGGAGGCAATCAGGGACAGAGGCCGTTGTTAGAAGCATGCTATAGACGTAAAGTGCAAGGCAGCAGTGCCTCCCATAGAGCAGAGAATGCAGTGACCATTTTATTTTCTGTACTGTATGAAAGCTGCCATTTTCCTTTCCGTTCCATTGAGCACCTCTATATGAAAGCCTCCCTTTCTCACTGTGTGTCCATCTCTCCCTCCCTGTTTCGTTTGCGCTAATTCATACTGCCTGTGTGTGGGAAGGCACCTCTGCTCCTTGCATTACACTACTGATAATAAAGGGACAACTGGATTCAGTCCTCTTTTGACTGTCTCACTGCCAGGAGAAACTCAATTTTCAAAACGTTACAGCAGTTTGCCCTATGGGCCTCCAGCTTACGCAGTCCCATTCACATGTACACACACATGAACCTTTTTTTTTTTGCAGACACAGACTGTAGTCAGGGTTGTGATGGACACTAATGGTGAAATAGAATGTCAAGTAAAGTGTTTGGCTGGTCAAACAGACAGACTGTCAGACTGAGAAAAAAATACCTTGGGTTTTTCTGTAACTGTGAAGGATAAGATCTCTGTAACAGTTTTTGTCCAAACAAAATCTCGCTTGCTAAAATAGATTTAGATTTTTTTCTGCCTTTTTGACAAACTTTCTTAGTCAATAATGCATATTGGTCTATTCTTTTTATCACAATATCATGTTGTATGATATACCTGTACTTGATTGGTCAAAAGGAAAATTTTCAGTAATATATATACAGAAAATTTTCAGTGGGGCAAAAAAGTATTTAGTCAGCCACCAATTGTGCAAGTTCTCCCACTTAAAGATGAGAGAGGCCTGTAATTTTTCATCATAGGTATACCTCAACTATGAGAGACAAAATGATAAAAAAAAATCCAGAAAATCACATTGTAGGATTTTTAAAGAATTAATTGGTAAATTCCTCGGTAAAATAAATATTTGGTCACCTACAAACAAGCAAGATTTCTGGCTCTCACAGACCTGTAACTTCTTCTTTAAGAGACTCCTTTGTCCTCCACTCGTTACCTGTATTAATGGCATCTGTTTGAACTCGTTATCAGTATAAAAGACACCTGTCCACAACCTCAAACAGTCACACTCCAAAACTCCACCATGGCCAAGACCAAAGAACTGTCAAAGAACACCAGAAACAAAATTGTAGACATGCACCAGGCTGGGAAGACTGAATCTAAAATAGGTAAGCAGCTTGGTGTGAAGAAAAATAACTGTGGGAGCAATTATTAGAAAATAAAAGACATACAAGACCACTGATAATCTACCTCGATCTGGGGCTCCACACAAGATCTCACACCCTGGGGTCAAAATGATCACAAGAACTGAGAGCAAAAATCCCAGAACCCCCCGGGGGGGACCCTCGTGAATGCCTGCAGAGTAGCTGGGACCAAAGTAACAAAGCTACCATCAGTAAAACACACTGCGCCGCCAGGGACTCTAATCCTGCAGTGCCAGACGTGTCCCCTTTGCTTAAGCCAGTACATGTCCAGGCCCCTCTGAAGTTTGCTAGAGAGCATTTGGATGAGCCAGAAGAGGATTGGGAGAATGTCATTATGGTCAGATGAAACCAAAATAGAACTTTTTGTAAAAACTCAACTTGTCGTGTTTGGAGGAGAAAGAGTGCTGAGTTGGATCCAAAGAACACCATACCTACTGTGAAGCATGGGGTGGAAACATCATGCTTTGGGGCTGGTTTTCTGCAAAGGGACCAGGACGACTGTTCCTTGTAAACGAAAGAATGAATGGGGCCATTGTATCGTGAGATTTTGAGTGAAAACTCCTTCCATCAGCAAGGGCATTGAAGGTGAAACGTGGCTGGGTCTTTCAGCATAACAATGATCCCAAACACACCGCCCGGACAACGAAGGAGTGGCTTCGTAAGAAGATTTCAAGGTTCCTGGTGGCCTAGCCAGTCTCCAGATCTCAACCCCATAGAAAATTTTTGGAGGGAGTTGAAAATCCGTGTTTGCCCAGCGACAGCCCCAAAACATCACTGCTCTAGAGGAGATCTGCATGGAGGAATGGCCAAAATACCAGCAACAGTGTGTGAAAACCTTGAAGACTTACAGAAAACGTTTGACCTCTGTCATTGCCAACAAAGGGTATATAACAAAGTATTGAGATTCAATTTTGTTATTGACCAAATACTTATTTTCCACCATAATTTGCAAATAAATTCTTTAAAAATCCTACAATGTGATTTTCTGGATTTTTCCCCCTCATTTTGTCTCTCATAGTTGAGGTATACCTATGATGAAAATTACAGGCCTCTCTCATCTTTTTAAGTGGGAGAACTTGCACAATTTGGTGGCTGACTAAATACTTTTTTTCCCCACTGTATTATATATATCTGGTATATGTCGGACCACTATTCAAGGATATTGGACAGTTATCATACAGTTTTGCTTTGGCGGTATGGTTCTGTTCTGGTCAAGAACTCCCTGCGCATCCATGCAGCCTAGCATGGATGAGAGCAGAGAGAGCAGCGATAAACCCCCTAGGGTAAACAGAACAGAATCATCATTAATGTATTGCAGATATCATTCATGTTTAATAATTTAATGTAAACATTTTAGAAATTAGTCTGATTTAAGGGGAATCAGAAGGCCAAATCCTGAATGGATGAGAAGGGGAGTTGGGGATGGAGGAGGGTAATTAACTATTGAGCAATGCGAAAGCTGCTGATAATACTGAAGGATCTGTGTGTGTGTGTGTGTGTGTGTGTATACAGGGGCGCCGTAAGGGAGGAGGGGGGGCCCCCCGAGGGGGAAATGTGATTTCTACCGAGGGGAACGCGATCGCGATTTCTACCAAGGGGGATCCCCCGGAACGCGATCTGTACGGAGGGGGAACCCAGCCCCCCAAAACAGCCAGACTGGTTTGAGCTGATAGAAAGGCAACAGTAACTCAAATAACAATTTGTTACAACCGTGATATGCAGAAGACCATCTCTGAAAGCACGTTAAAACTTTAAGCAGATGGGTTATAATGGCAGAAGACCACAGCGGGTGCCACTCCTGCCAGCTAAAAACAGGAAACTGAGACTAAAATATGCATGGGATCTCCAAACCTGGACAACAGAAGATTGGAAATGGTTGCCTGGTCTGATGAGTCTTGATGTATGCTGCAATATTTGGATCGTAGAGTCAGAATTTGGCATGAACAATATCTTATCCTATCTTGGCATGCACCTTATCCTCACGGACTTCACCAGATTTGCCAGTTCTTGCTGTGAGACGTTTTTGAACATGCTTTGGGGGATACATGGTTACACATGATTTGTGTTTGTATCCACTCCTGCCCGCATCCACAGACATGCTGTTAATTGTAGGAAGTCTGAAAAATGTACACAAACGTTAGGGCTATGCTAAATGTTCAGAATAATCAACATAAAACACTGTGTTAAATTAAACTGACAATAAGACAAAATAATGCTAAAGTTAAGCACCACACATGACAAAAACCTTGGCCCATTTTTATTAGTCTAATAAAACTCTATTAAATTTGAAAACAAAGTATCACAACTAGAAGAGCCTAAAAACATATTTAAACATATGTGTAATAACAAATGGAGATATGTCGCCTTAACCCAGAGGTAACAGCTTTGTGCCCATTGTATACTAACACCTTTCCACATTTATCACTACTTACAAAGTTCAATTATTTTCCATTCTTTCAGTAACAACTGAAAATTGTTTTCAATCATTGCACTTGCCTTGCTTTGCTTTTGTAAGAAAAATAGCCTCTATAATTTTCTTCTCAACTTAATTTGTTGACTCCATCATTCTTATTACAATTCCTGAGACCTGCGCTATATTTTTTGACCGCCAACTCCCGCCTGCAGCAAAGATAAAACCACCCACTCCTGTGAGACCCAATCCCAATGCAGCCCTCTACCTCAAACTCCAACTCCCTTTTAATGTCAATGCTAACTCTACAGAAGCAACAGTTCGACATGTTTTGCATTTAGGAAATAAACTATTATGAAGACTTCCTAAACCACAGCAGGATTCCAATATTTAATAAAGTACAGCCTCCAGTTCAGTCACATCAACAGAGAGTCTCCAGGGAGAATGTCCCCTTGACTGGCTTCCTAGGTTGGTCTTGGTCCTCAGAGCACAGCATTGCAGGCCATCACTCCAGGCTGGTTGTGCCGATAAGCTTTGTGCCCTGATGGGAAACACAGTCCTCCAGGCTTTATCAATTTCAGACAGAGCACTTTATGCTCCATAACTTTTCAACCCTGCAGATAAGCGACAGCTTTCCTGCAACATCATGAAAGAACATTGAATAACTCAGGGGCACTCAAGAAAGGTCAGGCAATGAGCGATAGATGATGATAGAGAGATATGTACCATAAGTGTAACAAGCATGAGCTGCAAATTAAAATGGATAACAGTTCATGAAATTCAACAGAGATTTTATGGTGAAGGAGAAAAAAAAACTGGTGTTACTGGAACTGGACCTCCAAGTTGCAAATGAGTATGTATCCTATTGATTTGCTTAGAAAAGCTTGAATACTGTATCATATATGGCATTTGAAATAGATATTATTTCATTTAATATTTTAATTTTATACATGCAATAAACATTTTTTACTCTAAATACTGGCAATCTCTTATGTAGAACACAGATGCATCTTGCTACAAAAGCTTGATTTTTTTAATGTGTTGTGTTTTGAAATGTGCCAGAGCACATTTCATTATGCATGAAAGAACAAACAAGAAGAACTAAGGTGGGAATTAGCTTAATTGTCTCATTTTACTGTTTGTTTCCTTTTTCAGGTCAACTACTGCCATGACATTGTCATCATAATCTTCACAAATAAACAAAACTTATGAATTCTGAAACCTAAATACATGAATTTATGCCATAAATTAAATGCACCATGGTTGACTGAATTAAGCATCTCCACCACTAATTAATCTTTATTGAAAATCTAAAACTCAGAGTTGGAAAGTTTGACTTAGAATAATTTGCAAGTTTGCAATAACTGAGCCAACAATTCAATTGCATTATATTTATCAAGAATGCACTGCATTCATAAAAAAAATTATAAAAAAAAACATTTGTGTCTATAATTTATTACCTTTTCTGTAGCATTCTGGAAAAACCATTCGACATTGTCCAGATTCATGGAGTCATGCTAACAGGAAAAAAATTATCTCTTCTTTCATTCATTTAGCTGTAATTACTCTAATTAAGCAGTAGCAATCAGGCAACACACACTGATGAACCTGACATCCGTGTCCTTGGGAAGGGAAAGGACGACTGTTCCGGATTAACAAGAAGGTGGGGAGTAGAGAATGCTGCAGTGTACATTAAAATGGATGTGATCTAAATGTCATTTCACTCATTTTTCTCATATTCTGTATGTGCCTAAGAGCAGTTTTTTTCTTTTAATAAAAGCATGTTAAGATGTTATTATACATATTTGTGTCTGCCAGAAAATGCACTGGGAGTAAATAAATAATAATCATTAGGTTCAAGTGCTTTTGTAAAAGTTGTAAAAGGGGTGAGAGAGAGAGAGAGCAAAATTTGTGTGTCTGAATTACTTCAGAAAACATCATACAGAATAAATGATGAAAAATGATTGTAAATGTTATCCTGACCACATTACATCAGGATCAGACACACTGCTTATGCTGCATTCCAGACAAAGTAGGAGGTTAGAATGTGTGAGTTGTATTTCTCAAATTCAACCTCAAAAGCTTTCTAGTCTAAAATCAAATGTAAACAAAACACGATGAAGCATGATTTAAGACATTTTTTATCACTTAAACACAAAATGCTTGAGTTTGCTCTAGACAAAAGCATGAAAAGTGAAATGCGATAATATTACATTACAAAAACGAATGCCTTCTCAAGCTAAACTTACATATTTACACAACTTTTGTTTCATTGTGATGATGACCTTTAACATAACCCAGCTCTGATCAGTCTGCCACAAATTTACAAGTCTAATGTTCGTCATTCCTGTGGTTATTTTTAAATCCGAGTTCTGAGTTGTCAGCAATGGTGCATTAATGCTTCCCAAATATGGCTTATGTACAGTACAGTCACAATGTTTATGACGCTGAATAAAATGAAGATTATCTAAAAACGTGAAGCCACATGCTTAAAGGAAATGCCACAGTCTGATTCTTTTATTGTTTAATTAATTAATTAATTAATTAATATTTTAACTATCATTGAGAAGAGAAAGCAAAACTGGAGTGAAATGGAGAGATTACTTAGGGACAAACAGCTGTATTAGATATGCATTGTGTTTTTAGTGCAGCCAACCCCAACCTTAAAACTGTATAAAACAAGAGAAATCCATTAATCCATCAATGAAAATAATTAGTGAGTTTTCTTACATGAAAGCTGGGAGACCAAGGTATTCAATAAGGTATCCAATTGTTAACTACAGAGAATGAAGGGAAGACAAACAACAATTAGCTGAATATTTTAGATTTCTGTCAGGACCAATATCATCAAAATGATTAACGCTTAGCATACAGTTTGGATTGACGGTATGATTCTGTTCTGGGTAAAAACTCACTGCCGCATCCTGAGCTTTCATGATGAGCAGGAGAAGCACAAAAACCCTTAGGGTAAACAGAACAAAACCAAATGTAGCATATATTCTTAATGTTCTTTATGGCATTTTAGTATAACAACATTATTCCAGATAAAAAGGAGTCTGATTTGAGAAACAAGGAATATCAGAAAGCCAATTCCTGACTGTGACGAAAGGAGGAGCGGGGGATGGAGGAGAGTAATTTGCTCCTGAGCAAGCGATAAAGCTGCTGAATAATACTGAACAGACCTTAAAGGGATAGTTCACCCGAAAATGAAAATGCTGTCATTAATTACTCACCCTTATGTCGTTCCAAACCCTTAAGACCTTTGTTCATCTTTGGAACACTAATTAAGATATTTTTGATGAGAGACCTTTCTGACCCTGCATAGACAGCAACACGACTACCACGTTCAAGACCCAGAAACATAGTAAAGACATTGCTAAATTAGTCCATCTGACATCAGTGGTTCGATTGCAATTTTATGAAGAATATTTTCTGTGTGCAAGAGAACAAAAATAATGACTTTATATAACAATTCTTCTCTTCCATGTCAGTCTTCACTGTGCATTCACAAGAGTACCATGACACATGCATGTAGTTTTGCTGACGCAACAGCTGGCATTCTGACGTAGAACCCGGATGCGCTGCGGCTTGTTTATGTTGTGACTTAAATTAGATTAATATTAGTCATAAATGCTTAGTGTAATGTTTAATTAATTGTTTTCAATAATAAGAACAGAAACTGTTTATATAGTAATTTATTGGGCTGTTCCCCTTTAAGAAAACATTGCCCATAATGCTGTTAAGATTGAGAGCACGCTGATGCCAACCGCCGTTTAACTGGAAAGAAGAAGAGGAAGAAGAGCGCGCTGAGAAGGGAACCGAGTATGTATGTGCCCTGCTAAAGTGAATTCACCCCTGTAAAAAACCTGAAACTCCAGTAAATCAGTTCTTTTGTTTTAATTCAAGTCGTCATGAGTCATTATTGCTTGTTAAAGTGAAGAAGACACGACAAAGCATATGGTGCCGAAACCCAGGAACCTAGCAAGCAACACCCGAAATGACAGAGCGACTTGAAAGACTACTCCGAAAATGGAGAGCTGTACTACGAGACTTTTACAAGATATTGAAACAGAGGTAGACAAAGAAGATCCGGTCATTGAACGACTACGTGAACAGTTAGCCCCGTTATCTGAAAAAGAGGAAACACTGCTGGAGTTAGATGTTAGAATCGAGGATGGACACCGATGATTTGGAGAATGAAATCGCTGATGTTGAGGATTATTCAACGAGCAAGTCATCACCGCAAATCACACGCGCACAGAGTGATACAGAGAAACCGGGAAGGAAGCAGATCGAGCAGCACAGAGCCCTCGGTGCATAGACAAACAGTTAAGTTACCCAAGTTGATTATCGACAAGTTTAACGGTGAAATCAGTCTGTAGCAAGCCTTTCGGAATCAGTTTGAAACCGCTATTCACAAGAATGATGCGCTGAGCAAAACAGAGAAGTTTAATTAAAGACGTATCTAACCGGTGCTGCTTCAAAGGTTAACAGACAGTAATTAAAATCACGCGATCGAGCTTCTGCAGAAACTGTTCGGAAGAAAGGACCTGCTTATTAAGGCGCACATGACCAAACTGCTGAATCTCTGCCCAGTAAAGAAATCTAACGACGTCACTGCTCTGAGACAACTTTTTTGATGAATGTGAAGTACATATCCGCAGCTTAGAATCGCTGGGTGTTGTATCAAAGGCGTATGGCAGCTTGTTGTGCCCTGTTCTGCTACAGATGATTCCAGACAACATTACTCTCCAGTACAGTCTACAGGGAGGAACCAGCAATGAATGGAAAGTCTCAGAAGTTAAGTTCATTGTCTGTTTGATTACGTCTTTAATTGATTTTTCTGTACATTTCTGCCATATGTACATTAACTGACAGTCACCCTTGTAATGAAAGAAAAGCGGACAGCAGACTATAGACCAATATCACAAAGGGTGGTCCGAGCGGGGCTAAACCTGATCTCCTGACACAGAGCGGGTGCTCTTCCGATGCGTTAAACTCCAGGTTTTTGAGTATTTCTGAGACCGCAGGGCAGAGAATGACAAAATCTCACAGAGACAAGACAAACTCCAAGGAGTTTTACTTTGAGAGATAAAAAAAAACAAGGAACAAAGAACAAAACCAGAAGCAAGGCTTCCAATAATCACAACAAAAAAGGCGAACACAAAACAAGCACAATGGCTTACAAAAGACTCACATTTTACAACAGGATACAAAGTAGGTATGCCGTAAGCTGAACAAACACAATGGCCTAAGAGGCCAAACGTAAATAGGGCCCTACACCGGTGAGTATCAGCACAATATTGCTAACACAGCTGAGAGTTCTTGCCAATGGTGCCCCCTGCACTGGGAGGAAGTTGCGGCACAACATCCCGCGCCCCCTGGTGGCTGAGGAGTAGACGCTGTCATGCGAGTTTTTTGGACCCCTAGTGTTGAGGAATACAGCGGGCTAAATCTTACACCACTGATAAGCTACCACTAAAATTTGTAGAAACTTAATTTGCTGTGAAGTTGCTTTGTAATGATTTGTATCGTGAAAAGCGCTATACAAATAAACTTGAATTGAATTGAACTATGGAATTCCTGCAGAAAGAGATTCTAAGCAGAGAAAGAACCATGCAGCTGATTTAGCCAAGAAATTCCAGAGACAGTCAAAGCTATCAGAAACCAGTTAAAAGACAAGAGACATAATTTGAAATGAAGCACAGAAAGCACAGCATTCCATGAGCTGCAGTACTGCAAACCAACAGTCAATGAATACAGAACTGCCTTTTCTGTGAGAGTGCAGCACAGAAAACAGAACTGTGTCCCGAAACTGATATTGCTGCACGAAAGGACAAACTGATGAAGATGGGACGATGCTTTGTGTGCCTTGGGCCAAAGCACATCGCAAGATTCTGTAAGACTAAACTGTGCTGTAATGTATGTGGAGGCCGACACCACAGTGCTGTATGTGAGAAAGAAGAGACATGCACTTCCGACACTGATGACAACAAGAACAATGCTGCAGACTGTAAGAGCGTGTGCAGAAGGACCTGGTGGATGTAGAAGCATTCGCTGCTTACTGGATGGAGGCAGTCAGAGAAGCTTCATCAGTGAGAACACAGTAGGAGCTTTAAAGTTACCTGTGATCAAGCAAGAAACAGCCACTCTTCATACTTTTGGCTCTGCAGTACCAGTAACAGCGAAGCACAACACAGTGAAATTAACTCTGCAGAACATCTGGAAGAAGCGGCAGAAAATTGAAATAGAAGCGCTCGAGACACCCCAAGTGTGCACTGCCTTGATGAAGATCCCAGGTGAGCACATCCAAGCAGAGCTGGAATGAAAAGGCTTGCAGTTAGCAGATTACACAGATGATGGCACTTATGATACAGAGTTGTCGATGCTGATTGGTGCAGACTAATACTGGTGTAAAGTATCAAGCTGAGTAGAAAGAACTACAGATGCACTTGTAGCCGTTGAGAGCATCTTTGGATGGTCAGTGCAAGGCCCTGTCAAAATGTCCAGTGTTGCTGACACCGCCTGCATGCAAGTACACGTTACTGAAGACGCACTGGTTTCAGAGTGTCTGAAAGCCTTCTGGGAAATAGAGTATCTCGGTATCACCATGAAGCAGACAGATAGTCCTGAGGAAGAGGAGGCTCTTCACAAGTTTGAAAAGACAACTCCGTACAAATACGGAATATATGAAGTTGAACTGCCGTGGCGACCTGACAAGCCAGAAATTCCAGATAACTACAGAATTGCAAGGAAAAGATTTGAAGGCCTTAAGAGAAAGTTGCAGTCAGATGTAGTGCTGCGTCACCGCTATAATGAAGTTGTGAATGATTACCTTGAGCAGGGCATTCTCGTATGAAATTCCAGAATTGAAGGAGAAATGGAAAACAACGATGGCAAGGCAAGGCAAGTTTATTTATATGGCACATTTCATACACAATGGCATTCAAAGTGCTTACATATAAGTAATAATAATAGAAAATAATATAATAATAAAACAAGGAATTTAAAATCTTTGAAAATGACTTAAAAATGATTTAAAATTAATTTAAAACAGTTAAAAACAGAAAATAATTATGCATAAAATACAGTGCAATCATTTCAGACATCGCACAGTGCTCATTCAATAAATGCACAGCTAAACAGATACGTTTTGAGACTAGATTTAAATGTGGCTAATGTTTTAGAACATCTGATTTCTTCTGGAAGCTTGTTCCAACTGCGGGCGGCATAACTACTAGCTGACTGGACATCAATCCTAATCCTCTTTGGGTCTGTTAGGGTTTATATGCCGTGAGCATATTCTTCAATGTATTTAGGTCCTAGGCCATTGAGTGTTTTATAAACGAGTAAAAGTACTTTAAATATAACTGGAAGCCAGTGTAAGATCCTAAGGACTGGTGTGATATGCTCAGTTTTTCTGGTTCTAGTCAGAATTCTGGTAGCAGCGTTCTGGATTAGCTGCAGCTGTCTAATGGTCTTCTTGGGAAGGCCGGGGAGACCATTACAATAGTCCACCCTGTTGGTGATAAAGGCATGAACCAGTTTCTCCAAGTCTTGACTGGAAACATTTAACTCTTGCAATGTTTTTGAAATGATATGCTGATTTAGTTACTGCTTTGACACGACTACTGAAACTAAGGTCTGTCTCCAAAATCACACCAAGATTCCTGACTTAATTTTTAGTTGTTTGACCCCTAGAGTGAAGGTATGCATTCACCTTGAGAACTTCAACTTTGTTTCCAAATGCAATGACTTTTTCTCTTTGTTTAACTGAAGAAGGTTTTGGCACATTCAAATGTTAATTTCATTAATGCACTGGCAGAGGGAGTTAATGGGGCTGTAGTCATTTGGAGATAAATCTTGGTATCATCAGCATAGCTGTGAATGGCAATTTGGTTCTTTCTCATTATGTTGACTAGTGGGATCATATACATGCTACACAGACGGTGCAAGCATTGGCCTTGTGGAACTCCGCATGTCCTGACGGCCACTTACGTATGCTCTCCTACTCACATAATACCTATCCCTTCTAAGTATACCTGAACCAATTGAAAGCATCCCAAGAAAGCCAACCTAGTTTTCCATTCTCAGAGTCTGTTCTATGCGACGATGTCAACCAAGCACTGAGATCTAGTCGTACCATCAACTGATACTTTGCCAAATCAGATTTAAGCAATATAATTTTATTCTAATAGCGCTGTCTCTGTGCGTGAATGTAGTCGAAACCAGATTGAATTGTCCTGTATCCATTTTAGTTTAGATATTTTGTTCAGCTATTACAAGACAACCTTTTTTTCATAATCTTGCCTATAAATGAATTGATTGATATGTTTATACTTGGCTCTATGGTGTAATCGATTTTCAGGGGAGTTTGGAAAATTCACCACTTCTAAGTGATCTGCTTCTAAACAGTTAAGCACCTTTTTGAAAAAATATGTGGGAAGTGTGTTAAGATAGCAGGTTGACGATTTTAGGTGCTGTGCTATTTCTTCCAAAATTTTGCTATCATTTGCTTCAAAAACAGACATAGTAACTTCTGTTTGATATTGAGGTCAAATCTGTCTGACCTCTGCATAACTTGAGGATGTGCTAATCGCCTTTCTGATATTACTGATCTTCTCAGAAAGGAAGGAAGCAAACTCATTGCATTTGCTGTCGGAGAGTATTTCACTGGGGATCTGACTTGGGGGGTTTGTCAGTCTCTCAACAGTAACGAAAAGAGTGCAAGTGTTGTTTAAGTTACTGTTTATAAGGTTTGAGAAGAAGGTCTGTCTAGCTGTGGCTAGTTCCACCTTGAAAGTATGAAGGCTGATTTTATATATGCTATAGTGAATTTCAAGTTTCGTTTTCCGCCACATCCGCTCAGCTTTTCTGTATTGTCTTTTCATACTCTGTACTGCTGTTGATTTTCTCCAAGGTGATTTTTGTCTGCCAGTCTTCTTGCTGACCTTCACAGAAGCAATATCATCAATAGCATTCTTAACTTTTGAGCTAAAGGAATCAAGGAGAATATCAACAGAGTCTGTAGAAATGCTTGGTGTTAAAGATATAGCCTTCATAAATAGCACACTAGTGCTTTCGTTAATGCTTCTCTTTCTGACAGAGACAGATCTAGAATCAGTGGTAGCAGAGATCAATATATCAAATAAAATACAGAAGTGATCAGATAGTGCTACATCCTTAATAACAATGGATGAAATGTTCAGACCATTTCCTCGACTGTGTGTGGGTCCATGCACATGCTGAATCAGTCAAAAGTGTTTAAAACAGTTATCATTTCTTTTGCAGTTTTGATTTCTGTATTATCTATGTCAGTGTTTCTCAACCCTGGTCCTGGGCGCCCCCCAGCCCTGCACATTTTGTGTGTCTCCCTAATCAAACACACCTGATTCAACTCATTAGCTCATTAAAATAAACTCCAGGACTTGAAATGGGTGTCAGATAAGGGAGACATACAAAATGTGCAGTGTTGGGGGGCGCTCAGGACCAGGGTTGAGAAACACTGATCTATGTGAATATTAAAATCCCCTGCAATAGCAAAACAGTCAAACTCTGAGGAAATCGTTGATAGCATTTCTGTGAACTCTTCAGTAAAGGCTGGAGAGTATTTTGGAGGCCTTTAAATAATGATAAACAGAATGCGTGGCGCACCTTTCAACACAATCCCTAGATATTCAAAAGACAAGTACTGACCAAATGACACTTGCATTGCTTGCATTGATAGACATCTTTAAATAGAGCAGCTACACCTCCACTCTCCAGCTCTGCAGACACTCATGAAAGTAAAATTAGGAGGGGCTGTTTCATTGAGGACTGTTGCACTGCATCTGTCTTCTAGCCATGTTTCGTTTAGAAACATAAAATCCAGGTGGTTTGTGGTTATTTATCATTGATCAGAAATGATTTATTTTTTAGTGAGCGAATGTTTAAAAATGCTAACTTGATTGCATTACGTTTTGTCTCTACAGCAATCTTAGTTTGATGCATAATAGGCCGCAGATTAGATGGGTCAGCCATACAGCTTGAGAAGGCCTTAGACTTATGACGTTGTGGCAGCGGCCAGAGAGCTCTCACAGGATGAGGACGAGCTGGGCCCACAGGCTTCGGTGGTTGTGGGGCCTACCATTTTTTAGTTGATCTCTGGGGGCTATGTATGAATGAACTATGGATGAATAGCTATGGCTGGAGGCTGAATTAACTTGCACCAGAGACAGAGACAACAGGAGCTGTACTGAAGATGCTAGGCTTGGTCTGGAGAACTGAACCGGATGATTTTGTCTTTGATCTGAAACTCTCTGCTCGCATATTCGACCCAATAGGCTTTCTAACCCCTTTCACTGTGCGTGTGAAATGCCTTTTTACTCGGGATTGAATGAAATGCCTCAGCTGGGATGAGTAGCTGCCTACAGATCTTGCACAAGAATGGCAAAGGTGGTGTTCAGAACTTCCACAGATCCACCACATAGTCATCCCCCGCTGGTATGGAATAAAATCTGAACACGATGCACGAAACTTCACGTGCTTTGTGACAAAAGCAAGAAAGCTTAGAGTACAGTAGCATACCTGCTACAAGAGGTGGATGATGGAACAAAGACTACATGCCTCATTGCTTCAAAGTCCAGGGTAGCCCCGCTAAAGAAGATTTCCCTGCCATGTCTTGAGTTGATGGGAGCAGTGATTGTAGCAAGACTAGGAAACAACTTGATAAAGCCTGAATATGGAGCTCCGACAGGTTCACCTGTGGACAGATTCAATGATGGTGCTACAGTGGATTCGCAGTCCAGCTCACAAATGGAAACAGTTTGTGTCAAACAGAGTAGCAGGAATACAGTCTTTACCCAACCCTGCAATGTGGTCTCACTGTAAAGGCAAGGCCAATCCTGCAGATCTCCCTACCAGAGGTCAGACTGCAGCTAACCTGAAGGAAAGCGAACTGTGGTGGAAAGGACACCCATTTCTGACTACACCTAATCTGTCTGAGGAGAGTGATGAAGATGTGAGTAATGAGCTAAAACAAGTTCAGCAGATCAGTGTGCAACTCCGCAGCAGCAGCGACCAAAGTGGAAAGGAACCTGTGCTAGATTTATTGAAGTACAGTAAACTCAAGAAAGTATTACGGGTCACTGCTTGGATTAAGAGGTTTGTGTACAATGCAAGTTCAAGCTTAAAGAGACGAGGTGAGTTGACTGCTGAATAAATGTTTGAGTCTGAGAAGTACTGGACCAAAGTGACACAAGTTTGCAGCTTTAGTCATGAGATTAGTTTGCTAAAAGCTGGAATAACCCTGAATTCAGAGATTTGAAACAT
This sequence comes from Sinocyclocheilus anophthalmus, assembly GCA_018155175.1. Classification (NCBI taxonomy): domain Eukaryota; kingdom Metazoa; phylum Chordata; class Actinopteri; order Cypriniformes; family Cyprinidae; genus Sinocyclocheilus; species Sinocyclocheilus anophthalmus. Next base: position 265,322 of record JADLZN010006910.1, on the reverse strand, counting down.
TTCCTTGATGCTGATGAATTGCTCTGTGTTGGAAGCAAACTGCAACAGTCTGACTATAGTTATTGTGAGCTGCTGTTTCAGTACAATCATAAATTTACTATGCATTCTGGTATGAGAGACACTCTTGTACAAATCAGAAGTAGACACTGGATTTTGTGAGGCAGACAAGTTGTAAAAAGTATCCTGTCCAAATGTACTATTTGCAAAAGATTTAAGCAAAACCCGCACAACAGGACACGGCTCCACTCCCACGAGACAGAATAACACAGAGACTCCATTCGAAGTGACAAGCATAGATTTTGCAGATCCACTGTATGTGAAGAATGATCATGTGCTATGCAAAGCTTATGTTGCTCTTTTCACATGTGCAGTTACCAGAGCAGTGCATTTGGAGCTGGTATCAAGTCAGTCAACAGAAAGTTTCCTGTTAGCACGATTTGTTTCCAGAAGAGGGCTGTGCAAGGTCATTTATTCAGACAATTCCAAAACTTTCAAAAGAGCAAATCAAGACCTCAGTGAGCTGTGGCAAGCCATCAATGATCCACAACTTCTGGAATACTTCTCAGGAAAGGGCATCCCATGGAACTTCATCGTAGAGCGAGCGGCCTGGTAGCACGGATTTTGGGAGAGGATAGTGAGGTCTGTAAAGACTTGTCTGAGAAAGGTGCTAGGAAGAGCATCGCTTGCTTTTGAATAAATTTCTACACTCCTCACGGAAGTAGAAGCCACACTGAATTCCAGACCTCTTTTTGTTCACAACGAGGTTGACGAACCGCAGCCACGGACACCTGCACACTTCCTGGTTGGTGAACGACTAACTTCACTGCCGCCAAAACCATGCCCTGTAGACCATGATCATACCTGAGGCACACAGAAACCTACCGAGCTGAAAACAGGCGACATTGTTCTCATAAGAGATGCCAACATGCCAAGACAAACCTGGAAATTAGGAAAAATTGAAGAGCTGTTTCCAGGCAGAGATGGAAAAGTTAGATCCTGTGCTGTTCACACATCCACAGGAACTGTGTTAAGAAGACCTGTTCAGTTGCTTTATGCATTAGAGATTTAAGTTGATGAACAGTAGCTCAATAGGGGGGGGGGATGTTGTGACTTAAATTAGATTAATATTAGTCATAAATGCTTAGTGTAATGTTTAATTCATTGTTTTCAATAATAAGAACATAAACAGTTTATATAGTAATTTATTGGGCTGTTCCCCTTTAAGAAAACATTGCCCATAATGCTGTTCAGACTGAGTATGTGTGTGTGATGCTAAAGTTAATTCATCCCTGTAAAAAACCTGAAACTCAAGTAAATCAGTACTTTTGTTTTAATTAAAGTCGTCACGAGTCATTATTGCTTGCTAAGCAAAGAAGACACGACAGTTTACAAGCAGAAGAGTGCACACAGATGCGTTGTGGTACTCTTGTGAACGCGTGTCAAAATCTGACATGGAACAGAAGAAATTGCTGAATAAAGACATTGTTTTTGTTTTCTTTGCGCACAAAAAATATTCTCATAGCTTCATAAAATTAAGGTCACATGGACTATTTTAACGATGTCCTTACTACATTTCTGGGCATTGAATGTGGTAGTTGCTTTGCTGTTAATGGAGGGTCAGAAAGCTCTCGGTTTTCATCAAAATTATCTTAATTTGGTGTTCTGAAGAGGAACGAAAATCTTACGGGTTTGGAACGACGTGAAGGTGAGTAATTAATGATAGAATATTTTATTTTTGTTTGAGAGTCAGCTGATGCAAGCTTGACTCATGTGACCTGCCAGAACAAACACTACACTTGATTTATGTCATTAATCAACAACTTAAATCATGATTGCATAGAATAAGGGGAATACTATAACAATACAACCAAAAAATAAATAAATAAAACAATTCACCATCATATCACCATCATAAAAACACCACCAAAGGCATTCTGTGAATGTATGTAGATAATAAGCAAGAGTAAAAAAAGTGTTGCATGTGTCTTACATCATGCCTTACACTCTTTAGATATAGACAGGTTTTATCTTGTTTTCTGAAAAATAAATAACTAAATATATATATATATATTAAGGAAAAAACAGCATCAACAGCAACAACAGCATGGGCTCATATACATACAAAACTGATTACAAAATAACTTATCAAATGTGTATGTCAAATATCATTGTATCTTATATTTTTCTGTGTTTCTTGGCCAGAACAAACTACAATCTGCACAAGATTTTGTTGTTAGTCAAATATTTGGCTTGCAAAACCATGTTTCATACCGTAACATGAGATATGACACAACACAACTTTCCAAATTCATCAGCTGACCATGAATAATTGCTTAAATATATGGGTTAATTCAATGATTAATACTCATAACAGGAATAAAACATGTGCGTGTGTGGCCTGATCCTTGTGTGCACAGGTGCAGAAACATTTTGATTACTGAACCAAAGTGATTTGTGTTTTATGAGTATTAGACATAATTGTGACAAATATCATGTACAGAAACCACATAATATGCAATTATTGATTACTCTGTAGTTAGATAACCAGCTAACCAGCTTTGTTTCAAGAAGAGAGGCCATATACCTGTTTGGATTTATTGTTCATCTATGACGATATCAATCAATATTTTGAAAGCGAATACTGAGAAAAAAGTACACTTACCTCAATTGTTTGGTAAAAGCTTATGTTATCTGAACAAAAAGCTTTCTCAAGAGCCACATTTTTGTGGGAAAACAACCCTGGTTCCCTTCAAAGTAATGAGCCTTCAATTTAGGAGAGAGCACCATAAGTGCTAAGATCTCTCCAGCTATAAGTTTTCCCTATCCGCTGCGTTACATTTTCTAAAAGCACAAAATGACACCATTGATTGCTCTTCAGAGAGGCTGCTTTGGCGTATTGATATGATTATTTTGCTTGTGCCATCCCTGTTTTTTTCCCCCCGTTGGTAAACTGATCCAGGGCAAAAAACAACAACAACAACATTTGATGTCAGCGAGCAGATAGAAATATCCAAGCTTTCTGAGAACACCACTTATCCATGAGCACTCAAACCAGGAATCTGTCAAAGACTGAAGGTGAGTTGAGGAAGAGATACAAGGAGCTGGTAAGACACGGCATTGCGATCTTCCCAACCCTTGCTCCTACTGTCACAATAAAGACAATAACAGCTTGATAAACGTCTCACTCACCATGCTAACACTTCTGTGTGGCTTAAAAAAAGATGCAAGTAACCAACGTTCTCACACACTGATATTGATGGAGCCTCTGAGCTTCTTTCTGAGGAATATATTGAGGAATATATTGAGAATATATTGAGGTGATTTTTTCTTCTTCAGCCGTCAGTTAGCTGACATTTTAAGAAAGCATGTCTAGTTCCTGTGTTTGTGTTTGTTGTTGAACCTTTTTTGTACCTTGAATTGCCAATGAACCAACAAGTCTACTATAAGAGAAAATATCTTGCTCTTTTATGTCAGAGCAACCCCTCCATTTCTATTTGACTGCTGCTGAAAAAAGAACAGCTGATCAGCTTGGGGTTTGGATAAAGCATAAATCCTTATGTAAATACATTAAAGTAAGTTGCTATTATCACTGAAACCCAACAATAATGTTTTCCGTTTTGAATTTATAATAATGGGAATACATAAATGCCACAGTCAGACATGTTCATCTGGCAGCTGTGTAATGATTACTGGGATAAAATGACACAGGTTTCTTTTCTGAGCATTACTATGTCAGACTCAGCACAGCTTTATAGATTTACTGACTGATTGCCAATTAGAGTTTAGAGATTTATGAATAGCTCTGGCATTACCATGCTAAAAAAAAACTTATTTAAGTCCTAAGTTGGTTTGCAGGTCCTTAGATGGACACCTAGTCTGGCCAAGCAGGTGTTTAGCTGGTTTAGTTGGTGGTCAGTTGAACTCTTTTAAAAACAAAAACAGTAACACTTTATTTTACAGTGTTTTTGTTACATGTAATTACTATAGTAATACAAATAAAGTATGCATAATTACACATGCAAGTAACCCTAAGCCTAACCATAAACAATAAAGTAAGTACATGTAGTTAATTAACCATTTAATCCCAACGGTCACAATAGTGACCGTAAAGAAGGTTTTCATTTATAAAGCTCTAAAAATGTTACTGACAGGTGTTTTAATGAATTTCCTGCAAATATGGAAAAAATAAAGGGTCTCAATCAGTGTTCAAATTGTGTCAAACTGTGTCAAACAGAAATTAATCTTTTCCAACAAGTTTAAAGTGCTTTTTACACTTTATGGGCATTTGTACCTTTACAAATACTTTTTGTTTTTTTCTGGAAGTGTGCATTATTGCAGAAGAAACACAGAAGCTGCATCTGAATGGCATTTAAAAACCCCATAAATCATAATTGAAATTTTTTGGGTGTTGGTATCAATATGTTAGTCTTAAAATTATATATAAACCAGTGTGCTCCAAATCAGTGACAAAATTCGCATTTAGAAGATATAAGCATTCAAAGCTTGCAGTTCGTCACTTCACCAAAATGGATCAATGATTTTTTTTTGACGTCACCTCATAATGCAGCTTCTCATCAAATCTTCTGACCAATCAAATGCTCTCTAGAAGCACTATAAATAGATGCTGAAGCTGCGGTTGAGATTGTTCACAGTATAGTATTTCCTGTACAGTGAATGGCACGTAGTGCACAATGTAGACGATAGGGAATGATTCAGACAGTGTAAATATGCTTTCGATTGGGGCAGCAGGCAGCGCGCACAGTCTGATCCGGACTTTGGCTCCGGTTCAGAGATGCGATTGCACGGATCGAATCATATGCACAAATTGGCATACATTAAACACTTCCTATAAACTTATAACCTTTACAGCCTCATCATGATTATGATCACTATTTTGTTTTACTAAGAGTTTCATATTGAATCTAGGGGGTAATCTATTAGACTGTGGCTGTCAAATGCGGCTTTACCGAGCTCAACGGCTCTGGTCCAAGCACATATAACCAAACTCTATTGGCTATTTAAAAAAAGGGCGGGGCTGTTCGATATGTCCCACCTTGTCTTCCTGTTTCAGTTGAAATTACGTCACCACATAGAATAAGGCTGCATGTTTCAAAGCATTTCAAGGGACCTTTAAATGTATCTACACACTTTAATGCAGCTCAGTGGGACATATGATGCTTTAACCTGAAGTTACAAATACATGAATAATGTTTTAATATTTTAATCCTAAAAAATTGAATACTGATATTTGAAAATATTTAAAAAAATGAAACGATACTTTAAATGTGAAATTAAAACCCCCAGTAGGTGGCAACAAGCCACTGTTAATAACCGAGCCATTGAGATTGAACTGAATCATTTAAACGGTTGATTCATTCGGGAACAAAACCCTGTCATGTTGCTCAGAGACACAAAACAGTGCTGTGGCTGTGTTTGAAATTATTGTTGGCGAAATAGAGCAAAAAACAGGCAATATGGTGTCTAAAACGTATGTCTCTTAATATTAAAGGTGGGGTAAGCGATTTTTCAAAAAAGCTTTAGAAAACTGATTCGGGCCGAATAGCAAAACAAACTTGTAGCCAATCAGCAGTAAGGGGCGTGTCTACTCATGATGTGGAGGAGAGAGCGTTCAGTGCACAGGATGGACATTAGCCAAGCCGAGCGACAGAAATTTAGAGATGGCGCATATAAAACAAAAGATGAAAACGTCTGCGAAACAAAAGAAGGCTTAAAGGTGCTGTATGTAGAATTGACACCGAGTGGTTGAACTAGGTTTTGCAGTCCAAATTCAAAATATTGGAGAGGGTTTTTTTCACCCTGCCCCTCCTCCTCAGACTTGACGCACACGCAGGTTGCCAGATTGAAGACAGCAACAGGAACGAGTGCACTTGACGATGAATGAAATGAAATACGCTCTGTTTTCCGCCAACTGGCAACCCGGGGTGACGAAATACAATTGGTTAAACTGGCAGTGGGTGGGTTTCACAAACCAAAACAGAGACCGACATTCCGGCCCGGAACGCACATTTTCAAAGTAGAATAACTGACTGTAGGATTGTTTTTCAGATAAACAAGTATGTTAACTTAGCATGTTTCTTAAATATCTGCAAACATATTATGGTATTTTTATGCTTTAGTAGAGTCAAAAACTTACATACAGCACCTTTAAGGCAATAAGGCAAGAAGTAGGACCCGTGTAAATATCGGATCAGCTTTCCAGTGCTGGAGAGAACTCAAGGAGCGGAAGGCCTGCGATCGGACGCCGAGGTTGCTTTGTTTCTTCTTGATAGGTGAATAACACCTTGTCTGTGCAGCAACAGCTAAAGTCTGTCTAGTACACTGGACGCGACAAAGCGTCCGTTGAAAATCAAAATGACAATACTTGAACTTGCCGTAAGCACCAAAAAGGGGCCCAGGGACCATAGTTTGCCTCGGAAACCCAGCAGGAGGCAATAGTGCCAAACTTCTAGAGGTTGGCCCGGCCTTGTCTAATTGTCCCAATAAATGTTTTGTCAGCTCGAACTCATGATTTGCCAAGAAGTACAGGAAGAAGGCAAACGCCAGAAAACACTGGTTTGTCATATGACAAGAGTGAGCCTGTTATGCAGAAAGGACCTGGGCCTGTAACCGGGACTCGCAATTATAAAACCTGTAATTGGACGCTATACCACCGGCACGCCGCACAAATCTCTGCAATGGACACACCGCTAGACCAAGCCCAGGAAGAGGGCGACGCCTCTATTTGAGTGGGCTCTTACTCCCATGGGGCATTGTAGGCCCAAAGAAGAGTACGCTAGCACAATAGCATCAATTATCCATTTGGAAAGTATCTGCTTCGTGACCAGAGACCCCTTGGTGCGTCCACCGAAGCATACGAAGAGCTATTCCGTTTGCCTGAATGGAGCGGAACGCTCAATATAAAATCTGAACGCTTTGACAGGGCAGAGTAAATTCAACTCTTGGTCTTGCGCCAAAGGAGGAAGCGCCAATAGAGTTATTACCTGTGCTCTGAATGGAGAAGGAAGCACTTTAGGTATGTAACCATGCCTTAGATTCGCCGGGCCCGAATTCAAGGCAGGTGGGGTTCACAGAGAGCACCTGCAGATCACCAATACGCTTTACCGATGCTAACGCCAGTAGCAGAGCGGTTTTTAGTGTCAGGGAATGAAGGTCAACGGACTGTAGCGGCTCAAAGGGAGGGCTCTTCAGAGCCCTCAACACCGTGGGCAGATTCCATGTAGGGACAGTGATGGGGTGAGGCGGATTGAGCCTCCTAGGCCCCATCAAAAACCAAACAACTAGGTTGTTCTTCCCCGGTGCCAGCGAAGAGCGAGAGCGCTACCGAGACCTTGAGTGTGGATGGGGAACGGCCCTTATCCAACAGCTCTTGTTGGAATGATAATATCAGAGATATGTCAAAGGAAATTGGGTCTGTGCCGCGGGCTGTACACCAGGCAGAGAAGACTGACCATTAAGGGCATCGAGTCGCTCGAGACGGTGCCCTACCTGAGGAGATTGTTTTTTAGCATCTCCTGCGAGGAGGTCGCAGGGCTCCCATCGAGAGGCCAAATCTGCCGACCACAGCTCTGGCTGGGGGGGGCCATGCTTTCTGTTCACCTAGAAGATGTCCCTTCTCAGGGGATGGGCCCCGGGGCTGCGAGCGCCCCGCTACACTCTGCGCACCAGTGTTGGTTCCTCCAGACGGGCCACTACAGTACCCTGTGCTTCCGTTCGCTGATTCATCTGATTACCTGTGGGTCAGGGCGATCGGGGGATTGCGTAAAAGGTTAGGGTGGCAGTCCGGTCCAATAAGTCCGTGTCCTTTGAAATAAGTTGGGCAATGATAGTTGTGTTCTGATTCAAGAGGTCGACCTCTGCCTTAGCCGAAGATCTCCAGATTCTGTGACATTGTGTTGGCATCCACTCGTCCGTGGGACCTGGCTCCGAGATATCAGGTCTGCGCCCTTGTTCAGCCTGCCGGCACATGCTTGCTCCTCACTGAATGCAATTTTGAGCTGAGCCCATTCCAAGAGCACTCACCAAATGAAGAGCACGTCAAGGAGAGCCCCCCCTGGCGATTAAATTAGGACACCACCGCATGCTTTCCGAACGGACTAGCACGTGGTGTCCCCTAAGGTCTGGCGGAAAGGTGTGAAGGCCCAAACATACTGCCAGCAATTCCTGGCAGTTGATGTGAAGCCGACCCTCCTCCTTCGACTAATGGCCGAAAGCCGATTTGCCATTACACAGCGCTCCCCAACCTGTGTTGGAAGCACCTGTCGAGACCACCTTCCTTCTGCAGAACATTCCCTGGAGAAAGCCCCGTTCCATCCACCGAGTCTTTCCAAGGGGCCAGAGCTGCCACACAGGCCTGGCCCACTTTGACACGAAGGCATGCGAGACGCCAGGCATGGGACGGAACACGCGGTTTCAGACAGTACTGAAGGGGCCGCATGCGAAGCAGGCCCAAGTGAAGTACTGGAGACGTGGAGGCCATGAGGCCCAGCATCTTTTGAAATGCCTTGAGAGGGCGAGAGGCTTAAATTTTGAATGAGGCTGTGAGCTGCTGAATGGCCAGTGCACGTTCTGATCGCCTATCTAGTTCTTTCGAGAACTGTTCCCAGGAACGATATCCTTTGCTGGGGGACAGCGCACTCTTGGCAAAATTGACCCTGAGTCTCAGGCATTCTAAGTGGCTGAGGAGGAAGGATCTGTGAGATCGAACTCTCTTCCGCTGGGCCAATGACCATTATCGTCGAGGTAATTTGTCTGTCCCACTGAGCCAATCTGTCTCAGTGGGGAAAGAGCCGCATCCATAACCTAACCCTAACCCTAACCCTAACCCAAATGTTACAAATAAGTCACAATATTGATGTTGTAATACTGCTAGCACTAATATAACAATTTTATGATATGTGTTACAATAATTTTGAAATTTGTTGATGGTTGCTTTTTGTCTTTTATTGCAGTATTCCTATTAGAGTTGTATAAGGGTTGTTATGCATAATAGTAACTTTAGAACATGATGAAACGGTTTCCGAGATATATACAAATTTTGATGACTGCAGAAATATGTTAATTCAGTATACACATTATCCCACTGGTCACAATTGTGACCGACCATTAAACATAATTTTTCCACACTCCCCCCCCCCCCCCATTAATTTTAAAAAATAATTAAATAAATAATCAACCAAAAAATTTTTTTTTAATTATTCAAAGGGTTACTATAAACATAATTTGGATATTTTCATGTCCGGGAAAAAATTGTTATTAAACGGGTTAATATTACTCAGTACTTCAATGCATAATTAAACTGTATCAAGGACTTTGTTTATCAAAACAAACTTTGATGTCGGCTTGAGAAAACCTAGCCAGAAAGTTTTAAGTAGTTTTAAAAGCTTGAAGTCTGAAGGTTTTCAGTTTGAAGAAGTTTTAAAGCTTGACGTTTAAAACAGTTTTAAGTTTAAAGTAGTCTGAAGGTTTGAAGTTGCATGGTGGTTGGGTGCTGCTGTGCAGTTTATCAGGTGTTCTGGCTGGTGGATGCAAGTCTTGCAAAATGATTCATGCTTTCAGTATGTTGTCCAAAGCCATACTTTGCCTAGAACATTTTTAAACTTTTGGAGGACACTGTATCTTGCTTTCTGGATGCTCATACTGACACTATTGATCCATGATGGCTCTTTAGCAAGAATAAAACAAAACCATCAAGACGTTATTGGTCAACCAGCTAGGTTTTGTTGCTGATGACCAGCTAGACCACCAGCACCAAACCAAAACAAACCATTTCTAATCTGTCCCTCACACCAGGGTAAACTCTACTGAACTCTCCTTCCCTTTATGGTGTATTTTTGTCTTTGCCTTAGGCAGTCTTCTCTGTTATTACTTTCTCTCCTTCTCGCCTGTAATGTTACCACATGGTGTCTTGGGCTTTCTTGCTCTTGGCTTTCACTTCCTCTCTCTATCTCTCAAGTCTCTCGCCCCTCACAGCTGTTTCTGACAGTATGTGCTCATTCTGGCTGTATGAGAGGGGCAGCCGTGTAAGGGGGTGGCCACGCATAATTAGGCCTCTCATAACCACCACTGTATTGCAGCTAAACATAGAAATCCCTCTGGCCATGAGGGAGCCATTGTGAGGTGACGAAACATTTACTCTTATGGCCAGATGGGGGCGATGTGGCTCTGCTCTAATTGTACAAATCGCTGGCTTGCCATTTATGTCCTTTAATGTTTTCTCTGCAGTGATCAGTTAAACGAAGTGGAGAGAGATGAAAGAGATGAGAAGGCTGAGAGAGAGAGAAGGGGAGAAATCTGATGGTAATCAGTGATTGTGCATGAAAATCTCACATCTGTACTGGAACATTTAAAGGAACAAGTTAAGTACACTAGTTTGGAACCTCATCAGCTCTCATCTTTAGGCAATAGCATTCAGATGCATATTTAGAGGTGAAAAATATATAAATGTTGTATATGTGCAAACCAGACATTTATGTAGTGTGTGCATGACCTTGTCTAACTATCTGGTGTTTGTGTTATATTAATTCCAGTGTAAAACTAGTAAAGCACACAGAATAAGTACTTTTTAAATTATTTGCACAGGTTTCTGTAAAAAACAACCTAGCATTACAATTTGCAATCAAAATTATATTTACAAGTTGAATCAGATGTACTCCAAATGTACAGTCTACATACAGGTGCATCTCAATAAATTAGAATATCGTGGAAAAGTTAATTTATTTAAATCAATTCAAACGCATTGTGAAACTTGTGTATAAAATTCAATTTCACACATACTGAATTAGTTTAAGTCTTTGTTTCTTTTAATTGTGATTATTTTGGCTCACATTGAACAAAAACCCACCAATTCACTATCTCAACAAATTAGAATATGGTGACATGCCAATCAGCTAATCAACTCAAAACACCTGCAAAGGTTTCCTGAGCCTTCAAAATGGTCTCTCAGTTTGGTTCACTAGGCTACACAATCATGGGGAAGACTGCTGATCTGAGAGTTGTCCAGAAGACAATCATTGACACCCTTCACAAGGAGGGTAAGCCACAAACATACATTGCCAAAGAAGCTGGCTGTTCACAAGTGGCTGTATCCAAGCATGTTAACAGAAAGTTGAGTGGAAGAAAAATATTCACAACCAACCGAGAGAACCGCAGCCGTATGAGGATTGTCAAGCAAAACCGATTCAAAAATTTAAGTGAACTTTACAAGGAATGGACTGAAGCTGGGGTCAATGCATCAAGAGCCACCACAAAGATGTGTCAAGTAATTTGGCTACAGTTGTTGTATTCCTCTTGTTAAGTCACTCCTGAACCGCAGACAACGTCAGAGGCGTCCTACCTGGGCTAAGTAGAAGAAGAACTGGACTGTTGCCCTGGTCCAAAGTCCTGCTTTCCGATGAGATCAAGTTTTGTATTTCAATTTGGAACAAGGTCCTAGGTCTGAGAAGGGGTGTAAAAGCTCATACCCAATTTGCTTGAATCCATTGTTAATTCCACCGTCTTTTGATGATTTTTGGGTGCCATTCATCTGCTGGTGTTGTCCATTGTGTTTTTTGAAAACCAATGTCACTGAACTTGTTTACCAAGAAATTTTGGAGCACTTAATGTTTCCTTCTTTTTGAAGATGCTGATTTCATTTTTTAGCAGGATTTGGCACCTGCCAACACTGCCAAAAGCACAAAAAGTTGGTTAAATGACCATGGTGTTTGGTGTGCTTGACTGGCCAGCAAACTCACAAGACCTGAACCCCATAGTGAATCTATGGGGTATTGTCAAGAAGAAAATGAGAAACGAGACCAAAAAATGCAGATGAGCTGAAAGGGCCACTGTCAAAGAAACCGGGCTTCCATACCACCTCAGCTGTGCCAAAAATTGATCACCTCCATGCCACGCCGAATTGGAGGCAGTAATTAAAGCAAAAGGAGCCCTATCAAGTATTGAGTACATGTACAGTAAATGAACATAGTTTCCAGAAGGCCAACAATTCACTAAAAAAGTTTTTTTTATTGGTCTTATGAAGTATTCTAATTTGTTGAGATAGTGAATTTGTTGGTTTTTTGTTAAATGTGAGCCAAAGTCATCACAATTAAAATAACCAAAGACTGAAACCTCTTCTTTTTAGTTATTTATACACAATTTACATTTAGTTTGAAGTACTGAAATAAATAACTTTTCACTACTGCTAATTTTTTCCTGTATGCCCCTGTAAAGGCAGATGTATTTGTGACTAATGTTACAGCATCACAACACGTTATTCTTATTTTTAGATTGCTGATCATACAATTAGTATTAGTCAGCAGCTTTATATTTAAAAGGCCTTTATATGTAAAAAAAATGCTAATTATCAAATTAAATTAAATGTTTTGGCAACACTTTTCAATAAGATTCCCTAGGTACGTTAACATTACATTAACCATAACTTGTTACAGTATTTATTAATCTTTATTAGCATTAGTTAATTAAATACAACTATTTATCACATCTATTAAGGTCCATTACATAATACTAACAGATACAACATTTGATTTTAATAATGCATTAATAAATGATGAAATTAACATTCCAGTGAAGAATACTGTGAAAGCTTTAGGGGCTGTTTTCATTATCAGTTCACGTTAACTAATGCAGTTATATTACTAAGCTAATGTTGTCAAATAGAAACCAAAGTTTTTTTTATCAATAATTAAGAATTACAGAAATTATTATGTAATCAGTTGTATTATGTATATACTGTACCGTACAAAAGTTTTAAGCCATTAGTATTTTGACCAAAAGAAAATGGTTTTAAGCCAGTTATTTCTATATAGTCTTACAACAACCAGTGCTGCACACAGAGATCTGATCTCACCTTTATCGAGTCTGCTCGGGATTACATTAAGAAACAGAAAAGAAAACAAACAACACCCCCCGGACAGACTAAAATCCAGAAGAACTGTGTCAACGTCTCCAAGACACTTCAAGAATCCTACCATTGAAAAGCTACCTAAAAAACTTCGCTCAAGTGTTCCTAAGACAAAAGCTGTTTTAAATGCAAAGGGTGGTCACACCAAATGCTGATTTTGTTTAGTTAATAGAAGTTAATTGATAAATGAAATCTATTTATGAAATTATTTTTGACAGCATCTTTATTTTTACAGCATTTTTACACAAGTGCCTAAACTTTTCACAAACTGTGGTTTTGCAAGTAAGTTTCTTCAAGTGTCTTGAAGACTGTGCCACATTTCTTCTGGATTTAGTCTAACTTTTTTTTCTGTTTCTTTCTGGTTCGTCTCGGAGCATACCGTGGGCGGTTGTCAACGCCTTGGCATACAACAATCTCACTGGATTGTAACAATTAATGGCAAAAGGAAACATTTGGAAATGTAAACTGATATTTCCTACTGACGCACAGAAAAATATATAAATAACTGGCATAAAACCATTTCCTTTGGTGAAAATACAAATGGACTAAGACTTTTGCAAGGTACTGTATATATCTAATAATCATCACCTAAACCCTTTAAATGTCACAATTAGCTTTGCATTTGTTTAGTGTGAAATAACTCAAGTTGTTTCTGTATCTTCTACCACCTCTTTGTGTTTCAAACACTAGTAGAATTTTTTTATGCGATAACTGAGACAATATAGGTACCGGAAGTATCATTCATGCAGCACACAAATAGTGTGCAAATAATGTTAGCCACGGGAAGTGAAAAAAATGAATGCTGCATTAATTTTTTTTATTTTTAGGAAAAAAAAAGAAGCTCTGATTAGCACTGATCACAGGATTTTCATATATAATTACTGCAATCAACCGCACTCACATAATAAAGGCACCAACAGAGAATGCATTCACACAGAAATCATTTAATTCTGTCAGTATGCAATTAATCTGTGACGCATAAATGCTTTTGACCAGTGTAATCACAATGTAATGCAAGTAAGTGCGTGAAACAGACTGCAGGCTCAAGCTGTGTGTGATGGGGGGCTACCACTTTGCCTGCAGTAAAGTGTGATGTGATTTCACCTACAGCCTATTTGGCTTACTGGGTATAATCTTTTATTCATTCAGCTCTTATGTGACAGTAGGATACCCACTCAGAATCTGGCAGCTCACATCAATCAGCAACCTTCAGTGAGCAAGAGAGGAGGCATAGTGAATACTGCATTGCTGCATATGATCCGTAATAGAGCGGCTGTTGGTGTGTTGGAAGCTTGATGGCATTGTTTGGACTCATCAGGTGTTACAATATTGTACAACTCCACAGAGCTTTGTTGCATTATGGGTTGGTTTGTAACATTATTATTGACAATTTTGGTTTGCTTCTACCCCCTGACCCTAAACATGAGTGAATCAATGACTTGGACACAGGCCTCTCCAACACAGTGGTCACTGAAGTACTAATTTAGAAATTTAGTAAAGTTGAATAAAATGACAAATACGTTCACATGATGGACAATTTTATATTGTAAACATGCAAGGTGGTATGTTCATCTTTCATAATTTGCATGCATGTTTGAGTGCCATACTGCTTTTAGAAATGGCTACAGTATAATACGTATATAAATGTGAAATGCAGGCATTGGAATGAAAAAAAAAATACAAAGGTCCAAAGAAGCATTATTTTTTTTTTTTTTTAACTTGACACAGCATATGCTGTATGCTGTAAAAGGTGCAATGGTCATTGCTGCATTAAATGGTGCAGTAAAAATGTGTAAAGCAGGGTCGTGGATGACACACAGTCTAAAGACATGATTAACTTTTTACCATGCATGAAATGCTGCAAAATATGTGCAGAGAGTTCTCAGGACAGGGCTCAAATTAAGAAATGGCATTCAATGAACCATATATATATAATAGATATCATATATATATACTATATATAATATAAGATAAGTATATATATATATATAGATAGATATATAATACATGCATAATTAATTAAATAAAGTCCTTCATGTGATACTGACACTTCACATAATATGCCTGTTGGTGGCACTTGGGCTTCTTTTAAGCAGCTATACTTTCATCATGTGCTAAACGCAACGCCGTCCATGTTAGCCATTTCATGTTTGTTTAAAAAAAGAAAAAAAGAAAAAAGAAACAAAACAACAACTGAAAACAGACAGGCTACATAGTATTCAATCAGGTAATGAATAATACGGGAAGATATCGCTCCATTTCACATTGTTCAATGGATTTTGGGCTTGTTTAAGATGCACACAATCGATGTCTCAGACTGACATTAGTAAAAATAAACAGGTATTTTCAGAGTTTTGAGCCAGTCGTTACTACTTTGTACTCATTGTCATAATAATTATAATTCGAATGCATTTAGTTTTATTGACCGCAATATTATTGTTGATAGCTGTTGAGAGATGGGCACTTTGGTTAATTTAGGAAAAAGCACCCCTCTCTGCATGTGCCTGGAATGGTCAAACATGTTTATATAATGCAGGTTTTTGAGTTAAAATGTATTCTAAAAATGTATGCTGAATATATTGTATGCTGAAAAAGAGGCAAGGAAAATGGTAAAACATGTTCATGTAGCACATAATTCTACATTAAAACGTGAGACACAGGACAGCGGAACTACCCTAAGGTACTAATATGCACCCTTTCGGGATAAAGAAAGTGCAACTGTGTACTTTTGAGTGAGAAGCTGTTGTGTCAAGATGTTCTACCCCTAAAGGTACTTTTTTTTTTTTGGACAGTGCAAGACGATGTAAAAGACAAGATATTAATGAGTTGAATGCAAAAACATGTTCTGAGTGAACATCCCCTAGGGTGCTGTACAGTGCTGTACAGATAACACAAATCTGAACAGTATAGGCCTATATTGTGTATCTTGATCATTGCTGGAATGCTGTATTGACTGATATGTAACCAGGATTAAAACGTATTTTTGTATTTCCAACACGTCACAAGCCAGCTCATCTGTGTCTATATGGTGTGTGCTGAAGCTGCTGTGTTGGACAGACTGTAACTGCTTCCCTACTGCATTCTTTTGGTAGTAACATCCTTAGAAAGAGAAGCAAAATTTGTATTTTTCAAACCTGAGCAATTGCTTGCAACTCCACTTCTTCAGTCCGTTGGCTTTATTTCTTGATTCTCATGCATTCTATCTAGAAACAAATTAATCCAGAAACAAATAGGCACAAACTGCTGAAAATGGTCACATTGAAACATTTATCAGACATTTATCAGAAAAAAACTGTAAGTAACCTTGCCAAATATCAGAGAGGCATCAAACACGGGCAGGTGATATGAACCCAAATGCTGGGACTTGAGTTGAGGTTCAGCACAGAAACAAAATAAAATTAAACAAATAGAAAATACAAATGAGAACATATGAATCAGCAACAGATAAAACAAATGAGAGCACTCAGCAAAGAACCAGATTAATGCAAAGGACCACTACAGACAGTGTAATGCAATCTAGTACATAGTCCTGGTTAAGACTACACAAAGAGATCTTGGAGGAGAGGGTTTGAAATAGTGTCCTTGATTAGTGGATGATACACAGCAGGTATGAGTGATTAGAGGGCCGGGGTGTTGGAGTGGAAAATTGAAGCTGAAGAGACTAATTGGTCTTTGACAATAATGCAAAAAAAAATAAAAAATCACGGCATGACACATATTTATTCTAAAATACTGTTAAATATTTATTTAATTATTTATTTATTTTCTGAGCAATAATGTACTTTGTCTATGTTTAGACATGATGATGAACTTAAATCATATTTTAACACTGTGCATATAATGCCTTCATGTAAAGCTACAAAGCAAATTTAATTTTTTCAGTATGTTTATATATTAACATTATATAAGTGCTGCAAATGTACAGGCACCTGGCATCCTGATAAATGTCACTATATATTTACTCATTTTCTGGCAACTATTACTGCCAGTTTTTAACCTTAAATTGAACAGGATTATTTTATTAAATTATTTTTATTTTTTTGTGATGGTTATATGTCAGGAAGATGAATGATGAATTGGGGTGCTGTTGTGCTTGGAGGCACGTAACCTATTTTGCCCCTGTAACCTTGCAGACTCAATAGCTCTCTGACAGGCCCTCTTACGAGATTTCAGGTCTTTAGGTGAGACACTGGTCATGTGTTCACAATCCCCAATTGAATTACCTCTAAACAATGGCAAATGGTTTCTATGAACAAGCTGTAAGGTAATTTTTACTGCTATGTGAGTATGATAACTACAGCATAAATGCAGAAAAGTTTCTACAATACAGTATGTATATAGGATGTATTGAGTTGTCAACCCACTCTAATGTAAAATTACACGGGGTGTAATGCGGAACATATGAATACTTTATTACTAACTTATCAAAGAAAGCTTTGCATTCTGAGCCCATTATATCATAGGCCATATCTTCATATGAATAAAAATGCAATGCTCAGGAACAAATGAATTAATGTATAATAATATAACCTTATGGGACCCCTTCTCTCTCATTTACAGTGTATTTAAGCCAGCCTCCACAGTCAAGGCCATTTGTTAAGCATGACAATAAAGCTTTGAACTTATGGGAAAAAAATTATGCAAAAATGTCCACTTTGAAGTCATGCAGACTGGGCCTATTAAACAATTATCATAGCTATTCTGGTTGTAATCATTATGAGAGACAAGAGAGATTAAAATATAGAATGAGAGAGCCAGTGATGAAGAGTGTTAAGAATAGAAAAAATAAATTAAAGTGGCTTTTTTCGGAAGTGCGTGCACACACACAGACAAACTCACACAAACCCTGCATACTTATAGACAATCATCTGTTAAAATAAGATCTATTAGAAAATCTTAGCTCTTCTCTGCAATCTTTAATAGATAAATTAAATTACAGTACTTTCTAATAGCATATTATTATAATTAAGCAATATCACACTAGCTGTTGTGCTGCATTTCAGGCAGTGATTCAGTAGACACTTGCATTTAAAACACAACATTGCCACTTTGTATATATTAAGGCACCGATGAAAACAGTTTCCAATGAAAATAGAAAAGGAGTCAAAGCAGAATCAATGGTTACACAAACATGTTGTAGATAAAGAACTTTACCTAATTAATACAGAGGATATCAGGGACAAAATGTCAAATACTTGACAACTTTTATTTTGGGTACTATCCACATAATAACACATTGGCTGATGCATCATCATCCTGTATATGCTAAACTTCTAAATATGTAAAGGCACATTGATCTTATGGGTGCCCCATCATATTCTATTATTATTTTTTTTAATTGGGTAGGCTAAAGATCATGAACAGTGCATGCAATTAAGATTTTAATGCTCATGAAGAAAGAACAGCTTTAAACTTAGCAAGAGTTCTACTAATTTGTCGTGCTGTTCACACAACTAATTAAGATGATTTAATAAAATAGGTGAAAACTCTACAATAACAGGCACCCGTAGGGTAAGAAATGTGAAAAACAAGAGCGTGACAAGAGATGTATTGGAAGGATCAAGAAGGACATCTCACAGGCAACAGCCTCCTGTGAACTATGCTTGACCTAAGACAACATTTAGAGCCGCTAGTTACACATCAGAGACAGTAAACTGAACTTAACTGTAAACATATCTGTGAACTTACCCCTTAGTCAAATATAGTTTCAAAGCTTCAAAAAGAAACCGAAATAAAAACATAACAGACTGTCTAATATAATCTTTCAGCTTTTTGTTAGCACAATTTTTTTATTTCATTTGCACACAGAAATATGCAGAGAGCCTAAGTGGATGAGATTGGCGGCTTAATGAAGACCTTCAACGCAATGAACATCACAGGAACAATGAGGTATGCTTTTAAGCAGCAAGCGATGCATTAGGAAGGGAGATGTATTTATGGTTTTGCTTGTTGATCCATAAATGTTTCAGTTTCTCATCCTTTGTTTAGTGTTCTTTCTCTTTCATTATTTTCTTTTTCTCTATTTTCCCGGTTTTCTTCTCTGCCCAGATGAACAGAACAACGGCCCTTTACCCTTATCTGACCTTTTATGACCTTGGAGAGCTGTAGGAGGATTCACTTTGGATTAAGAACATTGCAGAGAAACAACTTCACCAGGTGCTGGAATAAAAGCAGCCAATGAAAGGGAGGAGGGTGAACATGGGATGAAGATTTTCACAAGGAAATAAAATAAAAAAATAAAAATAAAATCAGGTGTTATTGTGATGATTGGAGGAACCAACACTGGAATCATCAGTGCTTTGGGAGGATGCATCCTGGAAAGAAGAATGTTGCAAGGAAGCAACTTTACGATGTGCTGGAGTGGGGCTTGGTGGAACAGCCAGTGGAACCACCAGTTGTTTGGGAGGGTGAACTTGGGATGAACATGGTTTAAACTGAGCAATCCTGCACTTCCTGTCAGTGAAGTCAAAGGCATCACTCTACTGCTGCCCATTCTTGTGATTTTTCTTCACAAAAAGAGGACATACTTTTAGGGAAAAAAGTATAAGTAGAACATTTCCAGTACACTCTCAGAAAAAGGTACGAAAGCTGTCACTGAGTTGGCACCTTTTTAAAAAGTACACCTTATTCATCCTTAAAGGGTGAAACATTCATTTAACTTTTAATAAACAATAATTAAACAATATAGCCTTATTGCAGTGGGCCATGTTTGCCAGTTCGTCTAGAGCAACATTAAATAAATAAATACAAATTTGGTCACACTTTATTTTATGGTATAATATGGTAATTATGCATAATATGTGCTTTATAAGCACTAATAAACAAATAATGTTAATAATAGGCATGCTAATAAGCATCTAGTTAATAGTGAGAATTGGTCCCTATACTAAAGTGTTACCAAACAATCTATGATCATAATGCTCCCTGTTTATTCCATATATTGCTTCCCGGAAAAAAAAAAAAAACCTTTACATTTTCTGGCTCCTCCTTTATAGTTCAGATAGAGAAAATTAAACAAATTAATAGTTTGTTATTTCTTCAGTGCTTGGAGACCAAGCAGGTGCCCGAGGATTAACTTCTCCCATTTCTTCAGGGTCTTTAGCAATGATAACACTTCTCTCTTGATTGCAACAAAGTATAGAAATATTGAAAGCTCATTACATCACCATGAGTCATTACTAGACTGTAGTGTTTTAAAGCAAAACAATGAACACAGTAATTCAGGCAGTTACAGTTTATTTCTCTAGCAATGGTGAGAAGGACAATGCTCTTGCAGATGATCACTCAGACATACAAGTACATACTGATTTACATTTTTTTTTAAATAAATTGATCATGAGAATAAAGAACCACTGAAACTTTAGATAAATTAGGTTTGTTATTTGAAATCAGTTCTCATTTCAGAAACATATAAACACATTTTCCCCTTCATTCTCACTGCAGCTGATCCGTTTCATGCCCTTCAGTATAAGAATGTTTAAAATAACAGGTTTAAAAGAGAGCTACAGCATCTCAACAAGAGCTTCTGTACTCTCACCTGGAATTAACAATCAATTTGAAGACAACTTAACGTAAAATCTTTCTAGCATATGTGGTAGCCGAGACCTACAGAGCACCTAAAACCTGAGATCTCCAACCATGCTCCTGGAGAACTATCGTCTTGCAGACTTCCCTCATCCCGCAGACCGGATGAGTCAAGGCAAATCTGCAGAGCAGAGTGGAGTAAACCAAGAAGCAGCTGACTGAAACCCCAGTAGCGATGGGACCAACAGACTGGCTGGCTTTGGAAGAGGAAGTGGGAGAGGTAGGCTGATTGGGACGGAAACAGGCTGGAGGGAAGCAGCTGATACAAAAGAGATTCAGGACTGGGTGGAACCAGCAAAAACAGGGGAGATACAGGGCTGGGCGGAACCAGCAGGGATACAGGAGATTCAGGGGTGGGTAGAACCAGTGAAGACACAGGACTGGGCAGAACCAGTGGAGACACAGGAGATTCAGGGCTGGAAGGAACCAGCGAGGATGGGAAAAACAAGGGAACATCCTCTTCCAAATACTTACAAAATAGCTCAGAGGCCATCAGAAGCTCACCCTTAGCCATGGGAGTGTGGGCTCCATTCCATGCCCTCAAACTACACAAGCAGACCCACAGTGATGGCTGATGTTGTTGGCTCATGCATCTGGTCAGACATTCCATGCAAGGTTCAGAGTGATAAACAGCTCAGTGTTTATTCCCTCTGGCACTGACATCGCAGCAGGCTCAGGCTCCCCGTCTGAGGTGGGCTCTGTGCGGGGAGTGGGGCGTGATTCTCCACATAGGTGGCAAAATCCTTTTGAAGACCAACACTGGGCAGGTGTGCTTTTGTGCATTCCTTCAAGCTGGTGAGATAGAAAGTGCAGAAACCCTCTAGTGTTCTCATTGAGAGAGAGCGCTGCTCCTGCTCCAAGCAAAGAAGCTGGACTGCCAGTAAATCCATATTTTGGTTCTGTCTTCCGTCACCAATGCTGTGTAGTCAATCCGATAAAGCCCACAAAGTGAAATGAAATACAAAAGGAGTTTAATAAACACAGAGCACAACAAAGCACACTACATGGTACTATAAACCAAAAAAAAATAAATAAACAAACTCACGGCTTAAATACACAGGGAAGCTAATTACCAGAAAAGAGAACAGGTGTAAATCAATCAGGAACCATAGAAACTAACAAGGAGTGGGAACACTGAGAACAAATGAAATGTCTCAATGTTAAATATGTAACCTTGGTTCCCCGAAGGGAACGAGACGCTGCATCGAACGCTTTGGGAGCGCCCTGGCGAGACCATGTTCTGAAGCATGTGTGAAATCAGTCCAATAGCAAAGCGAGACGTCCCGAGTGGGGTGATGTGAGCAACCAGGAAGCATAAATGGCAAGCGCACATGTTAGCTTCTGTGGAAGCGAGCACCTGCAGGGATGCAGGGAGTATGGCAGGGAGACGCAGCTCGCAGCTCGTTCCCTTCAGGGAACCATGGTTACATACGTAACCTCGAGATGCAACCAACCAGGCTGGATGTCAGTTTTACTGGCCTGGAGGGAAGCTTAGGGGCCTTCAGGGACGATGCTGAGGACGGGGAGAGATAGCTCGCGAGCGTCTGCTCCACCGCCGGCATTGCCCCATAACCCTTCTCATTCAGCCCCACGATGTTCGAGTAGTTGGTGACTGTTGGGCTGAAAAGTCAGGCTGAGTATGGTTTCTCCCATGATCTCGATACCTTGGCATGGAGATCGGAATGGAAGGCCCCGACGTGAAGGTTGTGATCTGACTGAGCGTCCTGGATGGGAGGGAACCGTGGATCTAGCGGGTGAGGACAGAGATAAGGACGATCTCATTTTGGAAGGCCCTCGAGGGCTGCCCGTGCATGCTCTGCTCCCAAACAGACAACACACAAATCGTGTCTATCCCCACCCGAGAGATAGCGTAGGCAGGGAGGAACACTTGAAACACCGTCCGCTCACCACATTAGGTTTTGATTTACACTTTGGAATTGTTTTTCTTGCTTGCTATACAGAAGATTTTCTGACTGACTGAGTGCTTTTGCATAAACACACACACACACACACATACACACCACAGATGCGCTCGCTGAAGCTAACATGTGCACTTGCCGGATGCGCCTCTATACTTCCTGGTTGCTCACATGACCCTGCTCGTGACGTCTCGATTTGTTATTGGACTGATTTCACACATGCTTCAGAACATGGTCTCGCCAGGGCATTCCCAAAGCGTTCAACGCACCACGAGTTCCTGAAGGGGGACTACAGTAGGCCATCCCTTGGAACATATAATTAAACCCAAAACAGAACACACGTGACAAATATGAGGTTATTCATATCATTTCAGTGCTTTTCAAATGTTTTGCGAATGAGTGTGAAGTTTCTCGGGTGAATGCAACACTTCAGCTTGATAATCCAAACACATTTTTCCTCTCATCTCATCATATAGAAGAAGCCTGCCTGCAGATGTGTTACTGCACAAATGTTGAAAATATCAGTGTAAGGCTCCTCTCATTACTAAGCTAAACAATAAAAAATGTCCAAATATCACTAGCTTCCATCCAAAATAAAAAAACTAATTTAATTTGCGTTCTTCATCACATATACCAATCATTATCAAGGCAGGGGTAACCCAGTCAAACCAATAAGCTTGCATCATCAAACCTACTAGTGGTTAAGAACAAGTGAAGATAAACTTTCAAATTGAATCTAAATGTGACCCTGGATCACAAAACCAGTCTTAAAGCACAGGTATATTTGTAACAATAGCCAACAAATACATTGTATGGGTCAAAATTATCGATTTTACTTTTTTGGCAAAAATCAATACGGTATTAAGTAAAGATCATGTTCCATGAAGATATTTTGTAAATTTCCTACCATAAATATATCAAAACATAATTTTTGATTAGTAATATGCATTGCTAAGTACTTCATTTGGGCATCTTTAAAGGCAATCTTCTCAATATTTAGATTTTTGTTTGCCCCCTCAGATTCTAGATTTTCAGATAGTTGTATCAAATATTGTCCTATATCTGAACAAACCATACATCAGTGGAAAGCTTATTTATTCAGCTTTCAGATGATGTATAAATCTCAATTTCAAAGAATTGACCCTTATGACTGGTTTTGTGGTCCAGGGTCCAATTATTGAAGCATCTCAAAACAAGAGACAGAGCGACAAGACAAGACTGTGTATAAATTGCCATAATGACTGAGTGAAGGATTGAGTTCCTTTTCATAGAATTTCATATATAGAAATGTTTATAATTTCATAGTCTTTATTTGGTGCTGTGAGATTTTAATTGTTTATTTATTATATTGGTGATCGGAGGTATAATAATAGACATCATTATCAAAATCAAGAAACACTTTCAAACTTCATAACCTTCAACACAGAAAATAAAAATGACTAGTTATACAGCTTGCACTTACAAAATTAGATCAGACTATCTGCATTGTCTAACAAGGTCAAATTTTTCCTTTCGTTTCTGACTGAATTATGGGGGAGCTTACCTGAGGTAAAAACCCAATGCTTAAGGAGAAAAAGGTTGCCTCTTATTTGGATTTGCTTATGCCAGTCAACAATGTATATGCTCCACTGTCTTTCTCCATCTGAGTGCTTCAAAACTATATGCATCACCATTAATACATCAAAGCTCATAAAATCTACCTGTCTCAACTTTAGAAAGAATTCTACTTAAGCAAAATTGTTTAATAGACCCAAGCTTGTAAGTGATATGTGAATGAATAAGAAAGAAAAAAAAAACTTCAGAAAGAACAATATCTAACAATACAACAACAATAACAAAAATCATCTCACCATGTTTCTAAGCTCACAAAGAGACCGAATTTTGCGTATTTGTGTTTGTACTGTCGTTGTTGCATAAGTGTGACTTTTTGATGAATCATTCTTTTTTTTTTTGTCAAAGCATTTGCACACGATTTACTTACAAATATAATCATAAAAACTTGCAAGGTTAGTAAATGTGACCCAATGAGAGTATATATCAAACAAAGCGATTTATGCAGCTAGTTTTTCTTGATGATGGTAGTAGCGTTATAGAGACCTAGAGTGAAATTGTGCCTAATATCTCTCTCTTTGCTCCAGTGACCTCCGATTCTTGATTTCGTCTCCACTCCATAAAGTTTGATGTTCGTAAATGGTGAACCCATCAGTCCTTATCAGAGCCCGTCCGGCATAACAGAGATTAATTGCTTGGCTCCACTTCATCACCCTGATGTTGGGCCAATGCTCACAAGCCACCGAAAACAAATTAGTGTGCTCACTAGTGCCAAATATGGTGCAATCAGGAGGAGGCATTAATCTATTTCTATTTCCTTCTCTTTCATCTCCCTTCATTTCCTTCTCCCTTCTTTTTCAGTTGATCTGTAGATGCGGTGTTCTGCTGAAAGAAAGAAAGAAAGAAATAACACCTAGCACCTTCTAGTAATTTTTGGGTCAATAATATGGCATAATCTTTTTATTTATTTATTTATTTATGCCTTGCCATCTCTTTTAACAAAACTGCTTCACTGCTTCTTATATTTGATGAACTTATGCTTGTCATTTGGTGCAACCAACATACAAAGGAAAACAAAAAAACAACAACAACAAAAACGGAAATTAACCCAGGAATTAAATTAGTAAATCCTTAAAAATCATAGAATTTGATCTTTTTATGATAAAGCAGAATAAGTTCACGATGTAATGTCATGTGGTACAACTCCCCCAAAAACATAGTATTCATGAATTAATAATTCACAACTTGTAAAGTTTTACCTTGAAAAATGTTTAAAAATGTTTTTGAAAATAATGATTTTACTTAGTTACACACCGTTTTACAGCTATTAAATGTAAACTTGAAAACTTCTTGAAAACATACATAAACATACATAAACCATATAAGACCAGCACAAATAGAAGGCCTATATTTCTAAGAACTTGGCACATGTACTATAAAGTTTTTTTCATTTTCTTTATCATGGTTTATTATCATTGACCATTTTACCATTGTCTAATCTGTTTACTTTGAGCTGTAATTGACAGTTGGTGCACATATAGTGTCAATAAATCTATTTATATCAGTTTCTGTGAGACTGTGGATCTGTTTATTCTGGTAAACTATATACAAAAATCATGGATAACCTGCTTCCTTTCTACTTTCTTTTGCACTTTTTTTCCCCCCACTAATCCCTCCGTCAGTCTGAGCCTCACGTCCTACACACTGCATTGGACTCTTTCCAATAGCTGTTTAAGTCTGGCCTAGCTCTATTTTAGGCTGCAAAACTCTCCTGTGATGACTTTGACAGTGGAAAATGAACTTTCTTCTTCCCTGTGGTATCGGAGAAGATCCACCTAGCATTGTCTTGTCTTTAGGGATTGCGCACCATGCTAATGTTCCACACTAGGGAACCTAGCCTGTCCTCACGGGACAGAGTTGAATGCTCACTGGTCAATTGGAGTTAAGAAGTTAACTGACATTAAACCGAACAGTCTACATGGAGAAGAAGGGTGAGAGAATGAGAGAGAGATGTTATTTTGGCAGCCTGGCTTGGACAAGACCCACTTGAAACAGGTTAATAGCTTTAGGAGGGCAACTGGCCTTAGCCATATAAGACTTGATTTGAAGTGTATTGAGGAGCTAATGTCCCTGTTTTCAGAGGACAAGGAATCAAAGAGGCTGCTAGACAGGTCACTGCACAGGTTTACTTAGCCTACACATCGACCTCAGCAGAAAGACTTAAAAAGACCTTGGGCTGTTGTACCTGAGCTGGTCAGTTATTGTGTATAACTTGTGAGGCATGTGAGACACTAGAGTCAACTAAATGGTCAGAATAATTTCAGCTGTTAATTGCTCATTGGCACAACAGTCTACTTGTATTTCGCTTTATGGCATACTTCGATGTAACATAACATGGCTTGCCATGTTTATTTCCTGAATTTCTGCACAATTGTAAGTGGATTTATACTAAAGTTCAGTAAACAAGAAGTTATTTTATGTTTTTGCCAAAATGTTGTCTGTTTTTGCTCAATTTCGCAAATCCACAGCAGAACTTTTGTTTTTCTCCAAGCAATGCACATTTTTAAATGAATAGATTGAGCCAATGATTTAGTGACCCAATCATAAAGGCTGTGTCCGAAAACCTTAGGCAGCTGACTTGATGTCTCGCTGCCTTATCAGGAAATGACTCCACAGCCAGCGTTTGTGCAAGAAGGTACCCCCGAAACTAATTTCAGACAGACTTCTGGGACAGCAAAATTGTTTAATGATCTGCAACGAAATAGAGAGATCTTGGTATAACTATCAAATATTTAATTATAATTTCTCACTTTAAATGACATCAAAAGTGGAAAAAGTTGGTCAAAAACCTATTTACACACAAACTGACCATCAGCTGTAACTTTCATATGCCTTTTTTTATTTTTTTTTTAGCTCAACTGTCATGGAAATGAACACACAGGGTTGTGGAATATCTAAGGCAGCAGAGACAGCAAATCTGCCTCCAAAAATTGGTTTAATTAAAGTATTTTAGCACAGTGATTCACAGCCTTTTTTTAGCCATGGCACAGTTTTGATAAGTAAAAAATCCCACGGCACAATGCTAAACACTTAAATATAACAACATTGCACAAACATGCATTGCTTTTAATGGCATATTAAAACTAGATATTACATTAAAAGTAGTACTCATATTTAAGCTTAAGTCAGGTAGGAACAAAAGGTCATATGTAACTTTGTTGTTGGTGATGATAAAACAACAAATGTACATATTGTCTCTGTTGGGCAGAAAGTCTGTATGCCCAAAACCACTACCACTTTCAGGAAATGTAAAAACAAAACAAAACAAAAAAAAACAGGTGGGTCATAACCGCACTGGGTCCATGTTGACCTCTGGGCCCCTATAGCACTCCTGTCACCATTGTCCTCCCCACTATGACGCCTCTGGTTTCAGGAATCCCTAGCGTTACAATTGTTAGTCACAAGCTTTTTTGAATGCTTTTCATTGGTTAAATATATGTTAAACTCACTAACAGATGTAAAGATGACCAATAGCATTGATTTAAAATAATAATAAAAACGAAATATAATGGTAATAGAATGTTTTGATAATTTTACATGGCACACCTGACAACCTGCCACGGCGCACTAGAGTGCCATGGTGGCACAGTGGTTGGAAACACTGTTTTAGGAGACACAGTGAAGCTAACATGGAATTTGGATGTGTCTTGATGTCTTCCTACCCTGGAACGCATCCTCCGAAGGCAGCATTTTTCAGCTTTCAGATGCAGACATTCGCTTAGTTTCTGAATGAATCAGTTGTTTAAATGAATGAATGACTGAAAGGCTCCCTCATTAAAATAGACTTGCTGTCGACTAATGGCAGATTTAGTTTTATGCTTTTTTATTTACTTTTTTAGTCTTTTCATATTTACTACCTACACACACACACCACGATCACCACACATATTATATATAGAATATATATATAATCGTATAATATATATATAGTATTATATATACTATATATATCTATATATATATTATATATTAGACTGTATAAGATAATATGTCTGATACTAATAATATTCAGCACACTCACATGACTAATATTGAGGTGCTGAATGTTGTTACCCAAAATCCCAAAGCCATAGCACCAGCTATCCCCATGCGCCAATACCATAGTGCCCACTGAATCTAAGCAGGGTTGAACCTGGTCCTACCTGGAGTGGAGACCTCCTGGTAAAAACTAATTGCTGCTGAAGAGGTGTTAGTGAGGCCAGCTGGGGGTGCTCACCCTGTTGTCTGTGTGGGTCCTAACGCCCCAGTTTAGTGACGGGGACACTATACTGTCAAAAAGCACCGTCCTTCGGATGAGATGTTAAACTGAGGTCCTGACTCTTTGTGTTCATTAAAAATCCCATGGCACTTCTCATAAAGAGTAAGGGTGTAACCCCGGTGTCCTGGCCAAATTGCCACCCTGGCCTTTGTCAATCATGGCCTCCTAATAATCCTCAACCACTTGACTGGCTCTATGACTTTCTCTCCTCTCCGTCTGTAGCTGGTGTGTGGTTAGCGCACTGGCGCCGTTGTCCTGTGGTTGCCGTCGCATCATCCAAGTGGATGCTTCACACTGGTGGTGGTTGAGGAGAGACACCCATATGATTGTAAAGCGCTTTGGGTGTACAACAATACACAATAAAAAAGCGCTATATAAAAAAACGTAAATCATTTCTTCATTCATTCATTCATATAATTAGAACGTGGAAGTTTTTCAAGTAGTCCATTGAACTTTGTGAGCTGGAGCTTCTCTTCTCATTCTCCCTGCAGCTGTTTGTACGAAAATAAAGAACCTTGCAAACGTGATCAAGTCCTATTTCTGTGGTGGGTTTAGAAGCACTTTTTGGAAGATATGTGAGTGTGTGTGTGTGTCTGTGTGGGAAGGAATGGTCTGTTTGTGGGTTGATGTCAGTATTTTTTATATCAGTTCTTTTTTTTTTTAATTGGTTATGTCAATTTATAACCGTTCAATTTTTTTTCAACTGTTTACACACATTTTCAAAACTTTGCCTCTTTTTTTTTCAAACTTTACACACAAATCCAAGAACTACACACAAAATGCAAAACGCCTCACATCTCTTGCAAAACGAAGCACAGCATTCAAAATATCACAAACACATCTAAAAAGCAAACATTTGCAAACACCTTTACCATAATATTAATTCCTGTTAGATTTTTTTGTGTTACATAGAGAATTGTGTTGCGTTTTGCAAAAAGTGTTTTATGAAATTGAAATTGAAACTGAGTCAAAGGCCGAAAATTAGTGTATTGTAGGATATCAGACAATCTAAGATTTGGTCAAAACATGGTTGAAACGAGGAGTCCAAAATTCCACAGAGGCCCAAGACAACAGGATGTTATAAATCAGACCCGAGTATTAGCCAGGCTGAAGCAAGCCTAAAACCACTCTGTCACAGAAGAGTTTTCAACATTAACACAAAAGGAACACTCTGATCATAACAACTCAGGAAGGAGATTTTAGGGCAATTTTAGGGCAAGTAATCAAGATTAAAATGGTCAAAGAGTTGACCGCATGACCATCACATGATAGTAACTACAGTCACGAGCGCTTGAGAATTGACATCCCCCACCTAAGAGACAGAACAGACTGAAATTCCTTATGAGAGACCTCTTAAAATATCTGGTCTTCACAGCCGTATCCTTACAGCCACAGAAGGCCAGAAACTTCATTTTCCCATGTACAGGTACGGAAGTATTCAGACCCCCTTAAATTTTCAACTCTTTGTTATCTTGCAGCCATTTGCTAAATCATTTAAGTTAATTTTTTTTCTCATTAATGTACACACAGCACCCCAATATTTACAAGAAAAAACCAGAATTGTTGACATTTTTGCAGATTTATTAATAAAGAAAAACTTAAATATCACATGGTCCTAAGTATACAGACCCTTTGCTCAGTATTTAGTAGAAGCACCCTTTTGATACAGCCATGAGTCTTTTTGGGAAAGAAGTTTTTTCACACCTGGATTTGGGGATCCTCTGCATTCCTCCTTGCAGATCCTCTCCAGTTCTGTCAGTTTGGATGGTAAACGATGGTGGACAGCTATTTTTAGGTCTTTCCAGAGATGCTCAATTGGGTTTAAGTTAGGGTTCTGGCTGGGCCATTCAAGAACAGTTACAGAGTTGTTTTGAAGCCACTCCTTCGTTATTTTAGCTGTGTGCTTAGTGTCATTGTTTTGTTGGAAGGTAAACCTTCGGCCCATTCTGAGGTCCTGAGCACTCTGGAGAATGTTTTCGTCCAGGATATCCCTGTACTCGCATTCATCTTTCCCTCGATTGCAACCATTCGTCCTGTCCCTGCAGCTGAAAAACACCCCCACCGCATGATGCTGCCACCACCATGCTTCACTTTTGGGACTGTATTGGACAGGTGATGAGTTGTGCCTGGTTTTCTCCACACATACCACGTAGAATTAAGGCTAAAAATTTCTATCTTGGTCTCATCAGAGCAGAGAATCTTATTCAGGTGTTTTTTAGCAAACTCCATGCGGGCTTTCTTGTGTCTTGCACTGAGGAGAGGCTTCTGTCGGGCCACTTTGCCATAAAGCCCTGACTGGTGGAGGTGCTGCAGTGATGGTTGACTTTCTACATTTTTCTCCCATCTCCCGACTGCATCTCTCTGGAGCTCAGCCACAGTGATCTTTGGTTCTTCTTTACCTCTCTCACCAAGGTTCTTCTCCCCCGATAGCTCAGTTGGGCCGGACGGCCAGCTCTAGGATTTGTTCTGGTCATAACCAAACGTCTTCCATTTAAGGATAGAGGCCACTGTGCCTTAGACCTTAAGTGCACAGAGTTTTTTGTAACCTTGGCCAGATCTGTGCCTTGCCACAATTCTCTTCAGGCAGTTTCTTTGACCTCACGATTCTCATTTGCTCTGACAGCAACTGTGAGCTGTAAGGTCTTATATAGACATGTGTGGCTTTCCTAATCAAGTCCAATATGTATAATCAAACACAGCTGGACTCAATGAGGTGTAGAACCATCTCCAGGATGATCAGAAGAAATGGACAGCAACTGAGTTAAATAAATGAGTGTCACAGCAAAGGGTCTGAATACATAGGACCATGTGATATTTCAGTTTTTTTCTTTTTTAATAAATCTGCAAAAATGTCACAATTCTGTGTTTTTCTGTCAATATGGGTGGCTGTGTGTACATTAATGAGGAAAAAAAAATACCTTAAATTATTTTAGCAAATGGCTGCAATATAACAAGAGTGAAAAATTTAAGGGGGTCTGAATACTTTCCGTACCCACTGTAAATATGCATCTAAATGACACTAAAAGGACTGGTGAGCAACTAATCATTGCTATATATATAACTCTATATCATGTATGTAACCCACACATTTTACTATCATGTTGTAATCACTCATTGTATGTCTTTTTGAATAACTATTGAATAGTTTAATAATTGCTATTCATGTTTAGTATGTGTGTGTTTAAATCTTCATGCTTGAAACGTTTATTCAAATCACTTCATTGTCAAATGTATCATACTCTTATTATAAGAAATCATGTCCAAAACGTATACTCGTACCAGAGCGGGAAAAACGCAGATCATGTGAATGATGAGATAACAGTTGATTTATTAATGGGGAGGAGAAATATACAACACCCCGAGCTAAGACAGCGTCTAATTGGTCAAAGCACCATTTGGGGTGTGTAAAACAGCCTGTTTTAAATACTCAGGACACCATCAAACTTAGCTTTTTTGGTCTTTTGCCTTTTGCCTTGTGCCTTTTGCCTTTTTGCGGGTCTGACTTTTTTTGTCTAGCTTTTAGCCATGCGGCTTTTTCTTGCTTTTTCACTCCTAGTCATGTTTCTTTAGCTTTTTGAGCGTGCTCTGGCTTACACGCCAGCTCCTCCAAAACCATGAGGAGAAACGCCACCTGTTCTCATCAAACTTTACATCTATTTCTATTTTTTTAGTTTGTTTTATTTTCCGTTGAGTGTTTCGTGTTTTGAGTTAAGTTTGCCGAATGCCGCATCTCCGAAAAGTGCTGTCTAAACTTCAACTGCAGACCACAGCTCCGCGTCGCCAGCCAACGCCCAATCACGGGCTTCCCAAGACTGAACCTCCAGCCTATCAGCAACCTCGGGAAACCCCTTTCAGCAACCAGACAAGAAAGGGAACCCGGCATCACAGAAACGCAAGTACTCCAGATTCTAACTGAACTGGTGCCTTTAATCTAAATTTTAACCTCATTGAGAAACTCAATTCGAGGGTTAATTCAGTGATTGATGATTGTTCAGGTCTATGCAATTGCACATTGCTGTAAACTTGGGATTTCACAATTTCATTCTCTTAAACTAATTATTCCTCACTTTATCGTCTTTCTGCAACTTTGGTGAATGCGTGTTAGATTAGTTCTTATTGTCTTAGATTTATCCAATAAAGCCGTATTTATATTGAAAAGAGAAGTATCTCGTGTTTTGGTGCTCACAGTTAATGTCTTAATCTGCCGATCTTGTTACATATGCTAATTAATAGTGTTTCCACTATATTTTGGATATACTATCCATTGCAGAATTGATGTCATCCGGCTCGTTCAATGACTCGCTGGCCGACTCAGTGATCAGCCGAAAACAGTGATTCTGTCCAAATTCCCTTGCATATTAATGGTGGAGATCCCTTTAAAATCTTAAATTATTCCCTTTGAGCTACCATTGCCCTGTTTTCCCCCTTACCTATGTTTTACAGATTTGTGTGTGTTCTTCGGGTGGTTAGTTAGGGTTAGTGTGAGTGGCAGGTTTCAGAAATTGTGTGACTCGTAAAGATTTTGTGTGTAAACAGTTAAAAAAAACAAAAAGTAATGTCTGTGTTTGAATCAATATTTCTCAAATAAAATTAATGTAAAATATATTGAAATACCCTTCAGTCAAAATAACTACAAAATGAACTGAAGCTGGTGAACTCTCTATGTATTTATTGCTGATCTGCAGCATGTTCACATTTGTGTTGAAAAGAAAATACATCCAGCATCGCAGAGGGTTGGTCTCATCAACCTCAACTTGTCTGTTGATAGAAAGCTCCTTTTCTGTAGACTCTGTCTGATTGAGGTTCAGTTTGGTGTTGATGTGATGCCATTAGACTCTCCATCTCTTCACGTTATCCACTCTCTCTGCTTTAACTATGTATTTTTAGCAGCCTGGGTGGATTTGTCAGCATATTTTCTACTCAGGTAATCAATAATACTCACTTTTGTGTCCTTGATGAGCTGGGGGTCATCATACTGTTGCTTAAGAACCTGGTCATTGAGGAAAATGAACCCTATGCTTTAAGAATGAAAAATCAATTCTGGAGCCATACACTCTTAAAAATAAAGGTGCTTCACGATGCCATAGAATAACCTTTTTGTCTAATTGGTTCCATAAATAACCTTTAACATCTGAAGAACCTTTCTGTTTCACAAAAGGTTCTTTGTGGCGAAAGAAGGTTCTTCAGATTATAAAAAGGTAAGAAAGAGATGGTTCTTTAAAGAACTTTTGATTGAATGGTTCTTTGTGGAACCAAAAGTGGTTCTTCTATGGCATCGCTGTGAAGAACATTTTAAAGCACCTTTATTTTTAAGAGTGTATGTCTGGTCCTTTTCGTTCAGCTTGAAGGACTTTTTAAGTCTATCTACTGCTCTTTGGCCCTTTCAATAAATTGTTGTTGAGGGCCTCATGTAGTTGGGGTCTCAGTTATGAGCTGATGAGTTATTCACATTTCGTTCAAGTATTGAAGAAGGCACTCATCACTTATACAGACACCAGCTGCACAGTCCACTTGGGGCAATTACACATCTCTGTTTAGATAAATAGTAAACATATATATGTCCTGTAACCTTGCCCAGTCATTCAGATGCAATGCTTTGATGTTTGTGGTCTTATCAGTAGTGACAGACTTGACAATACTCTTGCATTCCCGATGATTTAAGCAATACATTTGAGCTTGGGGCTTTTATCTCTCTTGTGTGGTCTTAGGGAAAACTCTGCAAATATATACTGCGCACTGTCTTTGATAAAATGTATCATTAAACATAATTTTCTCATCCACAAAATGGTCATTGTTGCATGGTATGGATGACTGCAAAGCTCCTCTTCAGTTTTGCCTTGGCATTCTTCACTTAAGTGCTTGCGGTATTACGTTCCTCAGTTTGAGTGTTTTGAAAAATTCTGTTAACAGCTATTTAGGAGTGTAAACTGGGTCAATGTTTTCACTAATAGACACCCATAGTAGAGGTCGACAGTTGACAGTTCTGCCAATTAATCAGCACCAATAACCGATTGCTGGAAAATCAGTTATCAGTAAAAAAAGCCACACCTGTCAGACTTTGTTCTGTGTTTTGTGTGTGTTTTCCTCCCCTACGTGCTCTGTTGATGTTTATGCCCTTATTTGGTCCTTCCTGTTTCTGTCTGTATGTTCATTTAGTCCAGCTGTTCCCTATTTAGTTCGTATTGTTCCCAGGTGTGTCCCATTTCTTTCTGTATATTTAAAGTGTGTTCTGCCTCTCGTTTGCGTTCTGCTGTTAAATGTCATTTTACATTTAACAAGTATTTTTTTGGGGGGCGAATAGTAGGGCTCCAACCGTAGAGTCGGAGGCTGTTCCGCCATGGCATCCCGAGCTGCCTGCTCTGCCATGTGCCGCTGAACTGTCTGCTCTGCCATGGCACCCCGAGCTACCTGCTCCGCCATGGGCCGAGATGGTCTTCACTGCAGAACACAAGATCCAAGGGGTGAGGTTGGATCCAGATCCAACTCCTCCCACCTTACACTAACCAACCTACCTTTGCTCCCCCCTGACCCTAAACCCACCATGCTCCACCCCTAAACCTATCCATCTCCACCCCTAAACCCCCCATCTCCACCCCCTAGATGTGGCTCCAACCCCGCCCCCTGGATCTTTGTTCTGCAGTGAGAGGCTACTGCATGGGCCGCTGAACTGTCTGCACCACCATGGCGCCCCGAGCTACCTGCTCTCCTCCATGGTCTGCTGAACTGTCGCACCGACATGGTTGCCCCGAATTGTGCTGTTCCGCCATGGCCTCCTTAACTGTCTGATCCGCCATGGCCTCCTGCGCTGCCTGCTCTGCCATGGCTTTCCGTACTGCCTGCTTCGCCATGGTGCCACAAACTGCTGGATCTGCCATGGGTACCGCACTGGAGTTCTGGCCGTCCTGTTTCGGTCCTTAGGGACCCTCCAAAGTGCCCACACCCCCCCTCCCCATTGTGAGCCGTTTAGGATCGCCTTCCGGAAGGGGGGAGTTATGTCAGACTTTGTTCTTTGTTTTGTGAGTATTTTCCTCCCCTACGTGCCCTGTTGATGTTTATGCCCTTATTTGGTCCTTACTCTTCCTGTCCATATGTTCATTTAGTCCAGGTGTTCCCCATTTAGTTCTTATTGTTCCCAGGTGTGTCCCATTAGTTTATGGTCATTTAAATCCTGTGTTTCCCAGTGTTTGGCGTCTGCTGTTAAATGTAATTTTGTTTGCTTGATGTCTCCAGTGTTCCCTGTGTTCCCAGCTTGCCTTCATTAAAAGCCTTTTGTTTTGCATTACTCCTCGTCTCTTCACTCCTTCGTTCCCGTGCTCCTTGAGTGAAACGTGACAACACCATTTTTTTTTTGCGTCTGTTGTCGTTATACAGTATGAAAGTGGCCTCTTGAGGCCAAACCACTGAGTTTGTTATATATATGTGTGATGAGTGGCGCGGGGCCGTGGGAGCGGAGTGAGGCCGGTGGAGTAAATGATAATGAGCGACACCTGCTCCACTCACCGGTCTCGAGTCCCACGGAGGGGCTCCGGAAGGATAAAAGGAGGAGTGACGACAGTGTTGGACGAGAGAGGACCAGGCCTGGACTTTATTTGTGTTTTGTGTGTGGCAGTCGTCCGTGAGGGGCTGCCTCTTTACTTTGTGTTTGTTCATTTTGTTATTAAATGGTTTAAATGTTTGCCGGTTCCCGCCTTCTTCCAGTTCTACGAACTGTTACAATATGATATACTGTCATAAATGTTTTGATATCATTATAAAGTAATTAATTTATTGACTAGATGCTGTATTAGTAGAGAAAGAACAGCAGTATGTTTGCTATCAAGGCTGAGCACATTAGCAGCACCTCAAGCGGTTAAAACAATGTGACCAAAACACACACACGTACGACCCAAATATTTTGTCACGATTGTTACCATATATCTGCAAAAGTTTATATCCAGCTGTTTGCTTTTATGTATTCATTAGCCAGCAAAGTTGCATAAATAAAGCTAGTGTTGTGAGAAAGCAAACTGATATGTTCATGCAGTTGATAAGAACATATAAACAACATGTAAACATACATCCAACTCAATGCAGTCATGGCCAAGGCTGTGTCTGTATACATTTCCCCAATCACCAGAATAGGTTGTGGCACTCCTGAACTATAGTCTCTCAACTGAGGTTGTTGAGAACCTTTTAATCTCTTGAGTTCCCTCCATAAGGAACCAGTATGCCCTAAAGTGGAGTCTTAAATTTATGGTGCAGAGAATGCCAGTTTGACCCAGTCAACAGCTCATTCACGTAAATGTTGGAGTTCCCTTTGTTAATTTTTCAGCTGTGTTGACCCCTCCACACTAAAGGTTTACATGACCGTCACTGCTGCTTACCATGCACCTTTGGGTTATGGATCTTTAGGCAAATACCCTTTGGTATCTAGCTTCCTTCGTGGTGCATTAAGGCTAAGGCCTGCTGTTCATGTGAGTTCCGGCCTGGGATTTGGCATTAGTGACGCTCCTGACTATCAAGACAGCTTTCTTTCTCGCTATTATCTCTCTTAATGGGGTGGCAGATCTGCAGGCCTTGTCTGTTGCCTTCTCCTGCCTTGAATTTGCAAATCTTCAACCTAGACCAAGTTGGCTTAGAAGATAGCTGTCATGGTACGATGGAGGGAAATGAGGAGACGAGGAGATGACTTCCACAAAATATACTTTAAATAAAGAAACCAAAGAAAATGAACACTAACACCAGGAGCGCAGGAGAACAAACATGGAATGACGTTTAGACTTGACAAAGAAACATCATTTATTTACACATTAATTCAAGACATACCGAGGGAGTAAATCAAACACACCTGAATCAAATAAACACAGGTAGAGACTAATCAACTCATAATGGGAACAGGAACAGGAAAACCAAATGAGGGCATAATGACACAAGAGGGAAAACTAGGAGCACAAAGGGAGGAAAACAACAACAAAATGGGAACACAAGTATGACAATAGCATGTTGTGTAGTTGTGCATGCCTTTTGTCATGCCATTTTAGATGTTGCAAAAATGAGATTGTTATTCAACACATGCTTCAGGTGGAATCATGCAGAAGCTTGCCATCGCATCATAAAAAAAATACGCAGCATCTCATTCCTTTCTCAGGGAATCAAGGTTTCATTCGTAACCCATACATTATGCACCCTCTCTTTATTGCTGAAAATTTAATTGGATTATTACTATTATTAGCTCACTGGATATGCATTAGTTTGATTTCAGATCACACCTAAATATTTAGAATTTTAGTATTCATAATGTTCACTTTTGTGCTCATGAAATTTTATTGTTTTAGATTAATATAGGTGAAGCTGATCCAGTGACCTTGGTAATTTTTGGTTCTCTATTCTATTTAGATACACACATATAAACATATAGTGAGACAAATCATTAAGAAATTATCAAACCATCTTTCAAAAGGACCGTTTTCTGAAACTAAACGGAAAGCGAATGTTAGTTCCAGCATTTAATATTCTTATGGAGAAGGTTGGGTGCAGTTAAATCCTATTACATTTTAACCAAGCCAAGTATTTTGATCTTAATCATTCTTCACCACTGCCAGCATTGTTTGTCATCATTGTTCTTCTGACTCACAATGTAATCCAGTGTTTCAGTGATGAACTGGAAATGCCCTTCAGCAAGTACACACACACACAACACACACACACACACACACACAAAGCTCTCAAATGTATGTGTAGCGTTGCTTTGAGTTTTTTTGTCTGCATGGCATGATAGTCATTCACCTAAAGGTTTTGAAATCCAAAAGTCTTGGAGTAGCAGTGATCAAAGTTTTGCTAAAGCAACAATCATGTTTTATTTATATTCTTTCATGTGAAGTTTGGTGATAAAGTTTCATAATAATGTTACAAGTCATGCTCAATAGTTCAGCCAAAATTGATAATTCTTTATTTATTAACTCACCATCATAATTCCAAGTCATTATAACCTTTCCTCTGCAGAATGTAAAAGGAACAATTTGAATATATGGTCAATCTAGCTCAACTGTTTCACGTGGTAAAAATGGGTGCTTGATCATAAAATTAATTTAATCCATCCATCCATCCACTTGAGATGGACTGGCTGAATAATGTCAGTTGATCTTTTACATGAATTCACAACAACAGGGGACTGGAGAGTTTTTAGGTTTTCAAAATCAAAAATAAAAGTATCATAAAAAATGCCATAACAGCAGCCCATATGACTTGTGCACTATTTTCCAAGTCTTCTAAAAGTGTAAACTTTGTGTTGTGAACAGACTGAAGTTTTCGCTCCATTGGGCTGTTAAATGTTTTGACAAGAAGAGTCAGTATGGTTTAGAATGGGTTTTATGAACTACATTAACTGATTCAATGAAAAGACCCAAATGAAAAATAGCTCTTCATCACTTCATCTTCAATTATTAAAATTTAGTCTGTTCCTCACCCAAAGCTATCATATGATTTCAGAAAACTTAGAATATGTTTTAAGTGCTGCTTTTTTCATTTTGGAGCTTGATAGTGTCACAGTGTCTGGTTGTGGTGACCTGGACTGGGAACTTGAGGGCGCTCTCCCGTTTTTGTGTTACATGTTTTGAACTCCGTTTCCCATAGTCCTTTGCCTTGTCCTTCTGTTCTGATCATGATCACCTGTTAGTAATTTACTCATCATCCCATCACTATTTATACCATGCTCACTCTGGCTGTCTTTGCTGCAGTATTGTTTGAGGTTACATCGTGTTTTCTGGTCCCTGTGTTTTGGATTACCTTTTGCCACATTTTTGTTCTGTTGTTTAATAAACTTACTGCACTTGGATCTAATTTGTTTTCTCCTGGCATTCCGTGACAGAATACTGCAGCCAGTACAAGATCCAGCAGTTTGTTTTGCTTTTGCCTTTGTTTGGACAATTCGGATTACCCCTCCTGCCACAGGGAAGGAGCAAGTGGCTTGACACCGGGCTCTGATGGCTCTGAGGCAGCAGGGAATGGAGGTTGGTGGTTTTGCCCAGACCTTTTGGACGTTGGCGGTGGGGCTGAATTATAATGAGGCTGCACTTAAAGACCTCCTTAATGTCTGTCTGGATGATCCTTTGCCCCAGTGGGAGATGGAAGGACTCGGGATCCTAGACTTCTGGGGCTTCGCCAAGTATCTCCATGGTCTAAGTCAGTGGGCAATACCAGGCCAATCAGAACCATTCCGCAGGGATTTTCCCACCACCTCAACCCTTCAGACTCCCACTAAGCAGCGGAGGGAGAGGAGGACAGTAGAGCCCACTCCAGAGCCCGCTCCAGTCCGGGAGCCCACAGAGCTCAAGGAACTCACTCCAATCCGGGAGCCCTCTGAGCCCACTCAGAGCCCGCTCCAGTCCGGGAAAAGGAACATAGAGCCTGCTCAGTCTGGGGAGCTCAAGGGATCATCCAGAGCCAGCTTCCAGCAGGGGAGCTCCTCAGTCTGGGAGATCACAGGTCCAATCCAGAGCCCGCTCACGTCGGAGTCACAGGGTCCACTCCAGAGCCCGCTCCAGTACGGGAGATCACAGGGTCCACTCTGAGGCCCGCCCAGTCACGGGGAGCTCACAGGGTCCACTCCTGAGCCCGCTCCAGTCCGGGAGCTCACAAGGTCCACTTCAGAGCACGCTCAAGTACGGGGGAGCCACAAGGTCCCTCAGAGGCCCGCTTCAGTTTAGGATCTCGAGTCATTTAAGGAATCACTCGTCTGGGAGCTGCCAGGAACTTGAGGAGCACAATCGGGGCTAGTCGTTGAACGTCGAGGCTGGTACTAACCTCTCTCTGCTCTTGTTTACAGTTTCCTGAGTTGCTGAGAGGGTTTTTTGTCCCACCAGTGTTGCCTGGCAGGATTCCGGCTCCGCTCTGGTTGCCCACCTGGGTTCCGGTTTGGCAGAAGCCTCACTGGCTCACTAGTCCGGTCAGTCCTGGTTATCTGCTGGGGTCCTGTATGGTTGGGACCTTGCTGGTTCGTCCTGCCGGCCCCGCATTAGCTTCCCCTAGCTAGTTCTGCGCTCATGTCCTGGTCTACCTCTGTCCCCTAGCCCTCTTCCATTGTATGGTCCTGGCCCGCCATCCCTCCCCTTGGTCTGCCTCAGTTCCACCTCCCTCCTGAACTTTTATGTTTTCTGGTGGAGCGTCTGGTATTCGCTCCATAGGGGGGGGGTAAATGTCACAGTGTCTGGTTGTGGTGCCCTGAACTGGCCACTTGAGGGCGCTCCTGTTTTAGTGTTACATGTTTTGAACGCCATTTCCCATAGTCCCTTGCCTGTCGTTTCTGTTCTGATCATGATCACCTGTTAGTAATTTACTCGTCATCCCATCACTATTTATACCATGCTCACGCTGTCTGTCTTTGCTGCAGTATTGTTTGAGGTTACATTGTGTTTTCTGTTCCTTGTGTTTTGGATTACCTTTTGCCACGTTTTTGTACTTTAATAAACTGCAATTGGATCTAACTTTGTTTTCTCCTGGCATTCCGTGACGGCTAGCCTCAGTTTTGAGGCTATCAAGTGACTATGGTATTCTTCAAAGGTTTACTTTGTTTCACTGACGAAATTAAGTCATACATGTTTGAGACCATGTGAGGAGGAGTAAATAATGACAGTAAATGTGAAAGTTCCAAGAAATTTCAATTTAAGTTGCGTGTAATGGACTAACGAGTGACCCGAGGCTCTAGTTAATTTACAAACATTTTTACATGCTACTAAGAATACTGTGATTTTAGGAAGCATGCTGTAGAGATTAAGTGCTATTTATGATTAATGTTAGTGCTTTGGGAAAATTAGCACTGGAATATTGCCTTTGTCATCTGCATATAGAATATTCTTTTCTCAGGAAGCCGGAAGCTATACTTCAAAGGTGAAATTAGCACAGATGTTCTACAGGTTCTGTCACAGCAGTGGTCCCACACCTCCATTTCTTCCTTATTTCCTCTTAACACTGATACCCATTCTTTCTCTCTCTCTGACACACAAACTCCGCATCAGAGCTGTCTTCCTCTCCATCCTATTGAAAAGAACCCTATAGCATTCCATTAAGAACACTGCAGAAAGGCCAGGAACATCCCAAAGAAGAGAAGGCCAAATCCTTGTGTCATTGGCCCGCGGCATACCTGCTGCTCTCTTCATCTCTAAATGATTGATAAGAGCCATATCACTAAAAAAAGTAGGAATTGATGTTGCTTCAAAGATAGGGGGTCAATATCTTGCTCTTCCGATGAATGGCCTGTCTAGGCTTTGACTACATTAAGCAAAATTAAACCCCTCACATCTCCAGTTTTGGCACCACAGAATCATATCAGAGTGACTTTTTCTTTTCTTTCTCATAACTGTATCATTTGATGATGAAGGGCGATGAAACATAATGATACTGGGAAGAAACATTTTATTTGATAACCTAATTTTCAGAATTTCCTGTAGTGCCTTGATCTATTTCAGTGACACCAAGAACATATCATGAAGGGAACTTGAGCATAAGCGATTAACATCCTTGTGGAGAGCTAAAAATTCCTGTGCTGGAGAGACTACCTTCATAATTTGACCTGAACAGTAATGCTGTAATACTGCATGGTGTAACAGAATACTTATTGACAGATCTCATTGATCAAATGCTACATTTGGAACAGGGTGAGGAACTTTTATAAGAGAAAAATTATATATTTTCGTACAGCTTTGGATGGAGTGACTCAAAGACATTTAAAGTATCAGGGTCATACACTTTGGCAATGTTTGGCAAGCTACTTGGAAAATGTATTGAGCTAAGCTAACAGTTACTCTTCCTCTTCATTAAATGAAGCTTCACTACACTAAAGCTACAGCCCTAGGAAATGTAGCAAGCTAAGCTATAGCAACGTGGCAAAAGTAGCTTACTACATCTAAGCTATTTTAAAAAATTGGGTCATTTTAATTGGACCCAAACCTAGGTCAGCTTCTCAGTGATTCAATAAAGAAACTGTCAATTAAGCAGTAAACAGGCATTAATAGTTCAAGTTCAGTTGTTTATTTCTACAACGCCAAACCATTGCAACAAAACAACAGTATCCATGTACAAGGGGGCCGGAATTTACCTCATAGTGGACATAGGGCCAAAATACAGTTTTTGCTTCAAGCCGGAAACTCCATTGGTAGTTGGTATTGTGTCTTTATTGTATACAGATACTTTTTTATGTAAATGGTAACACTTTACAATAAGGTTCAGTAGTTAAAACATGAACTAAGAATGGAACAATACCTCTGCAGCATTTATAATGTTAATTTAAACATTTACTAATGCATTATTAAAATCAAAAGTTGCGTTTGTTAACATTAGTTAATGCACTGAATTAATTAACATGAACTAACAAAGAACAACGTATTTTCATTAAACAAACAGGGAGACTAAAATAAATAAAACAAAAACTGTAATAAAAATGTTATGGTTCATTGTATGCTCATGTTAGGTTAATACATAGTTAACAGTAAAGGTGGGGTAAGCGATTTTTCAAAATAAAACTTTAGGGACAAAAATGGATTCGGGACGAAATTTAAAAAACATAGCAAAAACAAACTTGTAGCAAAGCAGCCAGTGGTCCAACTCGGTGGGGCCCAGGCTCAGCACACCTCCCCAATCACAGCGAACACCATTACCCTGTTACGGTTACTGATCACACACACCTGGTTCACTAATCTGCATCAATCATCACTCCCTTTAAAAAGCACACCTCAACTTCAACTCCGTTCAGTGTCCGGTCTCTCTCTCTTCTCTCTCTCTTCTCTCTCTCTCTCTCTCTGTGTGTGTGTTTCTCTGTGTCTCTCTCTCTCTCTCTCCTCCTCTCTCTC
The DNA here is from genome assembly GCA_018155175.1 of Sinocyclocheilus anophthalmus. NCBI lineage: Eukaryota > Metazoa > Chordata > Actinopteri > Cypriniformes > Cyprinidae > Sinocyclocheilus > Sinocyclocheilus anophthalmus. The sequence continues at coordinate 222,212 of JADLZN010006910.1, read as the reverse complement.
TCTCTCTCTTCTCCTCTCTCTCTCTCTCTCTCTTCTCTCGAACCCTCCAAGGATCTCCTCCCAAAATTTTTTGACAAACCAGTTTTTTTTTCAATTAAGCGTGCTTATGGCATGACCAAAAAAATTATACAGGGTGTAGTGCCAAAGCAAATTGCACTGAAACTGACAGACACAATAGGTTACACATATGTATTAAGAAAAGGAAAAAGACCCCACACACACCACACCGACGAATCCACCAAGGAACACACTAGACCACAAGTATTAACCAGGTAGTGCAAAATGAATGTAAGTTATAAACTAGACAATAAAAAATAAAAATAAAGGATGGACTATTAACAGAAGCAAAATATACATCTAAAAATATAATACAGTAATGGGCCTAATATAATGTAGATGTCGAAAACATCAGGATCAGGGCAAGAGTGCGTCTCTCTGCTCTCTCTCACTTCAAATTTACAAATTCGTTGCTTGTGAATGAAAATGTTACAATTTGTATTGCCAAAGCATAGTTTTCATTGAATCTAGAAAACAGATATATATGCAAACCAAAAAAAAATGCATGTATATAATTTAAAAAATTAAAACAACATTAACATTTTAGAATCGTAGAATTATTACGAAAACAAATTTATAATTCTTGTGTGTGTTGTGGGTGTGGCGGTGTTTTTTTTTTGTGTGTGTGTGTGTGTGTGTGCATCACTGATTTGTTGACTCCTCCCTTTTTTTGTGACAGGCATCAATGTATCTAGCTGCTAGTAAGATACAATCTTGTATTTCACCTAATAAATACTGAAGTTGTGTTTTATTGTTTAACATTTTGAAATCAGGGCAAAGTATTTCAAATTTTGGATAAAACAATTCTTTCTAATTGATAGTTAGGGCAGCTGGTGAGGAAGCCAGTGCTGTCGATAAATCGGCCCTTCTCTATAGTCAGGAGTATGTTGCTCAGGTCTGTAACCTCGTTTCATTTGTATTTCTTATTTTACGGTCTTGCACTTGTACTCAGATATTGTGCACGCGTGTAATCTCTAATTGGGCCAAATAAACATTCACAGTTTACATTTGCATTTCAGAGCCTTCAGACAGGTTAGATTAATTTTACTACCTTTTTGTCAAGAAAGTTTTTAAGGGTTCACTTCCATGGATTGTAACGCGGCCCAGCTTAAAACCACCTCGGTAAGAGTTTGGGTCACTCATTTTTAGGTGTTTCCAGAATTTGATGGCTCTTTTCTCAATGTGCATTAGTAGAGGGTACTGGCCTAATTCTGCCCTGCAGGCGTTGTTCGGTGTGCTCCTCTGTACTCTGAGGATACTCTTACAGAACTCAGCTTTTTGTCCCATTTTTCAAATTGGTGATTTAGGAGAGGACCCCACACTTCACTGCCATATAATGCAATAGGTTCTATTACTGATTGGAATATTTTGAGCCAGATTCTAATTGGTATTTCAAATTGGAAAGATTTTTTAATGGCATAGAAAATTCTTGCTTTCTCTTTCAGTTAATTCACAGCCAAATTTAGCTTGCCAGTTGCATTTATCTTCAGCCCGAGGTATGTGTAGTTTGTGGCATTTTCAATTTTGGTCACACCAAGGGTGAAGTTATGTCTCTTTCCCTGAACTCTGGGTCTTTTCTGGAATGTTAGTACTTTAGTTTTGTTAGGATTAATCGTCAGGGCCCAGGTCTGACAGAACTTGTGCAGGATGTCTAGGTTCTGCTGTAGACCCTCTTCTGTTGGAGACAGTATAACCAGATCATCTGCAAACAGCAAGCGCTTTATGTTGGAGTCATGTAGTGTGAGGCCATGTGCTGCTGATTGTTCCAGGAGTTTCGCCAATTCATTAATGTAGATACTGAAGATGGTCGGTGATAGTGGACAGCCCTGCCTCACACTCCGCCCTTGAGTGAAGAATTCTGTGCGTTTATTTCCAATTTTAATTGCGCATGATTGTTTGGTGGGGGGGGGGGGGGGGAATACATGTTTTTATGGATATTGTCTGTTTTTACCCCAAATTTACTGATTCTAGAAGTTTTGACAAACAGGGCCTTCAAGCCAAATTGAATCAAAGGCCTTTTGGAAATCTACAAAGCAAGCAGAAATTTTGGTTTTGTTTTGGTTGATGTAATTGTCCATCAGAGTGTGTAGGTTGAAGATGTGGTCTGTTGTTCTGTAATTTGGTAAGAATCCAATCTGACTTTTGCTGAGGACACTGTGCTCTCTAAGGAAGTGTACAAGTCTTGTGTTGATGATATTGCAGAACAGCTTCCCCAGATTACTGCTTACACAGATGCCTCTGTAATTGTTTGGGTCTGATTTGTCTCCACTCTTGAATATGGGCGTTATGAGTCCTTGATTCCAGGTTTCAGGGAAATGACCAACACTCAGAACCAAGTTGAACAGTTTTAGTAGGGCCAATCTTAATTTGTGCTCTGTGTTCTTGAGCATTTCATTGAGGCTGCCATCTGCTCCACTTGCTTTTTTGTTTTTTAGGGCCTGGATTTGATCAATCAGTTCATTTTCTGTAATGGGGTAGTCTAATGGGTTTTGATATTTACCAGTTGTATGTTCCATATTAATAATTTTTTCATATTTTTGGGTTTGTTCTGGGTTCATTGTAATTTCACTATAGAGTTGTTCAAAGTGATTTTTCCAGGTGTCTCCATTCTGTATGGCTGCTTGTTCATGATGTTTTTTATGCAAGTAATTCCAGTTGTCCCAGAAATTGTTAGAATTTACGGATTCTTCAATAGTTTTTAGTTGATTTTGGATGTACTGTTCTTTCTTTTTTTCTGAGTATTGATGGCGTAAATCTTCATTGTTTGGTTGTTTGGTTTTAGAGCCTAAATCAAACCATTTTTCATTTTCTTGTGTTTTATGGATTTTCTTAGAGGATGTGAGGTTAGATAAATTGGCCAAATATTTAAATATATAATTTATGTTCTCCACTGCCAGATTGACACCATCTCGATTGTGAGGATAAATTCTTCCTAGAAAATTTAAAATTGTCTATAAGTAGGGCATACTTTTGGCTGGCCAGTTGCAGTCACATATTTTCTGTGCTGTTTTGTGCCAATCCTCTCTCTCTCTCTGCGAGAACATTGAAGAGATGAAGCCTGTATACTTAAGGCTCCTGTGTTTCCTACAGTGTATTCTCCTGTGTTCCATTCCTTAGTCCGTTACAGTCATCCAGATCCGTGGATTTTATGGGTATTCAATTCATTCCTGAGGTGTGTCGTCTTTCTGTCTCCCTTCCCCACGATCTCCTTGAAAAATCCCAAAATACGGTGTTACTCTCCTCATTTCCCTTAAAGGACTGGATTATAGCTCAAAATACTCACTGCAGACATTCATTTGTCACAAAATTGGACCAATTTATTTTTTTCTTTATTTTTTTTTTGGGAAGTCGTGGCCTAATGGTTAAGAGAGTCGGACACGTAACCCAAAGGTCGCGGGTTCGAGTCTCATACCGGGCGGGATTTGTAGGTGGGGGGGGAGGATGTTCAATGCTCTCCCCACCTTCAATACCAAGACTGAGGGACTTTGGAGCAAAGGCAAACCGAGCCCCAAAACTGAGTCCCAGGCGCTGCAGAAAAAAAAAATGGTTGGGGTGTCACGGTGTGTGTGTTGTTCACTGGCTGTGTGTTGTGCAACTGTGGGGGAAGGGTAAATGCAGATCACTAATTTGGAGTATGGGTCACCATAATTTGGTCACGTCACTTTCACTTTTCCTTTGCTGAAAATAAAACAAACTTCTGGTATTTGTTCTATCCTCTGTTGTGAAAGTCTCCTTACGTACCCGGAAGGGCCCGGGACCACAAACGGATTTCAGGAAGTGAGTGCACCCACCCATCAGGAGATAGTGGATGCCTTCAAACGGATACTCACCCCTGCCCATCGGGGGGTTCCACACCACCCTGTCCACGCCCGTCACCAACTTCCGCCTTTTCCACGACACTTTACTGAACGGTCCACCCTGGCCCGAGAGCGCCCTTCTATGGCTCGGCGGAGAGGAGTGCACGGATTTTCTGCTGCAGTGTGCGCGAGCACCTGGAGGAGAGGATGCAGCACCATCCTTGACGCTTTGACGGAAAGCACCAAGATGGTGTTCATCATATCACTGCTGACGGGGCGAGCACTTCAATGGGCAGAGACCATCTGGTCCCAAGCTGGTAGAGTAACTAAATCCCTTGATAATTTTATGACACATTTCCGTGAAGTTTTTGGTAAACCCGTAGGTGATACCTTTGTCTGTGACCAGTTATATCATCTCCGTCAAGGGTCTCTGTCCATAAAAGATTACGCCCTCAAATTCAGAACCCTCGCAGCAGCCAGCGGCTGGAATGAGCGTGCACTTCTGACCACCTACCGGCAAGGACTGGAGCCGAGAGTGCAACTTCAGCTCACAGCCTATGATGATTCCTATGGCTTGGAATGGTTTATACAGCTATCCATCTGCTGAGCTACATGTATGCAATTTGCATTGCGGAGCATCAACTCTCACCATACACTCCACTCCTTCGTCGGCCAGACACCATCAGCCCTCCAGAACCAGGTCACAAACCCATGCTAGTGGACGGCACTCGACTCTCCCCTTGGGAGCGGCAGAGATGGCTGAGCCAGAGCCTATGTTTGTACTGTGGAGCTGGGGGCCATGCAATCGCGGCATGCCCAATTCGTCCGCCACGACCTATGGTGAGTGTCATTAAGCCATCAATAGTTAGTCCATTAAAGTCTGCCGCATTTTAATTACGGTGTAGACATACGAATTAGATAGATTGTGATCTACCAAACAGCTCCATATAACAAAGCACTGTAAAGACTAGATACCTTGGCAGCAATATGTAATCGTAAATAACCTTTAAAGATTTTTTTTCTTTCTTTTTGTAATGCAGATTATTCACCAGGCTGTCACGTTTAGTTGGACGCATGTGGACTTGAATGCCGTAGCTAGCATGATCAATCATAAAATCAGTACTAACAGTTCACAATTAAATCCATATCCTACCTTTTCTTGTAACCCGATAAAATCAATCCATGGCGATGAATGTCATCGGAGATGTTTAATCCACAAGCATTCTGAGCATTAGTCCTACTTGCTGGTGTTCACATCAATCCACAAGTCGTTCTTTTAGTTTAGGCTATTTAATACAAGTTAATATAAAAGCAATTATGCTATGCCTAGCATTTTTTTACGTTAATGAGCATAGCAAATAAATTGGTATCCACGGTACTCACATGTTTAACTTTTATTCTGCTTGTTATGGTAAAAAAAATTAATACTGTCACATTACTATATGCAATAGCCTATATGAGACAGCCCATTGTTATGTCTTTATATGTTTTATTAGGTGAATCACGAGATGACAGACACCACAAGGTTCAGACATCTTTTACTTCAAGCAACTGCTGATGACGTCACACAGGTACGGGTAGCACACTCATACAAAATACATGACATCCCTTCTCTTAAATTTAGAACAGCAATCTATAACCTTTTTTTTTAAAACTATGGTATAAACTCTTTATAACTATTACTTAATTAATTAAACACGGCACAAAACTGAATATTTCTTTTGTTTTGCTTTCTCTTTTTGTTTTTTTTAAAAAAAAAAACAAAAACCTGGTAGCGTTTCACGAATTGTACTGACCATCTGGTTACAGTCTTTGTACCTTAAAGGCATATTCACTTGTCTACCTGACCTGGTAATGTATCCATGTGACTGAGACTCAGGTAATTCAGTGTTTTGTGTTTCATAGTCCATTGTTGTATTTAGGTCGTGACATTTGAGTCCATCACTTATTAGTGGTCATTGGACTGTGTTGTATGTTGTGTGTGAAAACTTTCTTCTATAGTCTGAGAAGTGCCTTTCTGTTCTCCCCAGTATGTTCTTACAGGTAAGGGTGCCCAAAAAACGCATCAAAAAATAACACCCATGAGCACTAGATTTTCGAAGGTGTTATTATAAAAAGAATTTTGCTAAATGGTGTGATGCAACCAAATATTGATAATGTGGAAGTTAATGCCTTTTGCCTTGGTGTGACTTCTCAAGTTTGAGCTCACAATTTTCTAATGTAGATCATTTTCATTACTAAAACATCTAATTGTTAAATTTCCAGTGTCCTACCTATAATTAATTTGGCTGGAAAAGTAAAAAACTTTAAAGTCATTTTTCTCAGTTCCACACTCTAGCAAGTTAAGGTCGTTTGCCTTTGGAGGGCAGTTATAGGGCCTTACAAAATAACCTTGGGCACATTTATTTGCATCGTGCATGTGCATATACTATTACATTTAACCAAACTCAAGTTCAAATATAAAGTTTTTGACCAGCGAATGTTTTTTTTCCCCATCATTAACTCCACATCAAAGGTAGTATGGGGCATGCGTTACATTTTCATGAACTTGCAGGTTATACAGTTTTCTGTCGCTATGGGTGCTACATTTTTTTTCTGTTATTTGGCTAAAGTATCGATTCAGCGCTTTGCACAAACTATTAGGATGTGACGTGGCAACAAATTCTAAGACCAACTATTCCCTCTCATTCAAATACAAAAAAAATAAAACAAAAACATTAGCCTTAGAAATAGGTTTCTGAGTAAAGAACACTTGTTATTATGAATCAAAAACAGTTCTGTCAGACTTTAACTTCAGGGGAGGACTGAAAAACAAGCTGAGATACTTAAAACTGCACGCCGCACTTCATTCACAAGAGAGGCGGGAGGAATAATGAGGTTTGACTGACAGTTTGAGGAGCCAATGGAGTTACGAGGTTTAGTGGCGGTGGCGTCGCTTTTACTGGTCCAGGATCAGTGATCCTTAGCTGTTATATTTCTGATTTGAGCTTGAGCTTCAGAATGCTTTGGATAATGTAGCATTTGATGACACTACTGCGCTACTTGATTAAAAAAAAGCTTCGCTACTGAAAAGCTATTTGATTAAGAAAACAGTGACGCTACCACGCTACTGAGAAATGTAGTTAAGCTTGTAGCGTCTCTACTTGTAGCGACGCTACTGCCCATCACTGCACTTTGGTGTGACTGCTTTAAGAAAGCAGATATCAAACTGTGTTTAATAAATGTGACTGAAAACAATGTCACTGATAATGCATTTGAATCTAATTGAATCAAAATATCAATGATGCAATTTCAGTATTACACTTTGCACGTCTTTAAAGTTGCTCTGTTTTAGATTGACATATGTCAATATTGTATGTTTCTGTCTATGCAAATGTAAGTACATTTGTATGTACATTTTATGGCACTTTATGTAAAAGTACATACACATACTCTTGAGATATAACAATCATATTGTTATAGACCACTTGATGCTTATATATGGTGCTTTTTGTCGTGTCATTGTTGTCATTGTATAGTAAAGAGTGGCCAAAATGTTCTTCAAAAATCCACTTTTACTGGTTTGAAATAACATGAGGGAGATCAAATTGGCGAGAATTGTCTTTTTGAGTTAATTATTCCTTTAATCTGGAAACACTATAGTCTTCTTGCTCAGTTTGACCTGTCATCAAATGAGTCTGAAGGAAAGATGATGTTATAACTGTGATAATGAAGGGGAAGACAGGACAACATTTTTTTTTTCTTTTCTTCTGTGAGAACAAAACGATTTCCTAGATCCATTAAACCTCTTCACACACACACACATAATGATTTCAAGACATCCTTAACCAGTTACAGAAAATAGAACAAGACTGAAACCTCTTAAACACTGATATGAAGAAATTCTAATGCAGATACAAAGATAAAATATAATGTTATTGTACAATAAAAGGGTGTTTTCACATTAAAATATGTTTTCCAGTAGCATGGAAGTTGTCATTTCTGATTTTCAGTTTCACAACTGTCACTATGGTTTGTGTGTTATTTACAGTTGCTGCAAGAACAGAAAAGGGTTTGCTTTTGATCATTTTACTATTTTGAACTGTTTTATGGCCAGGGTAATTCAAGAGTCACCTGTGAGTAAATAGGGTATTGATTCACAAAAACGAACTAATGTGAATACATAGCATTAGAGTCGAGAGAGAAAGAAAACGAAGTGCTCCTGCCTTTTTAAACTGATTGTTGCCACAGGTGTAAAACCCAAAGATTGTCAAGAGTAAAATCACTGAATATAAATACATCGTCCCATTCTTTTTCTCCACTAGATCAACCTCGATCCAAACATAATCTTGCCCCTGACTCACAGAATGTTAAATGGGGATGCTAAACTCCCAAATCTATGGCTTGTTTTATTAAATAGAATTGTTGGTAGTCTCAGGGTTTCCTTTTGAAGCATGGTTTGGTCTGACAGTAAAAAAAAACAAACAAAAAAACAAACAAGTGTTATGTGCTCTGTAACCACAGGGGAACCCCAGAGTGATAAGGATATAAGGATACTGGCAAAATAGCAGAAAACAAAAGAATGAAGCTGTACTCAAATGCCATGTTTGTTACTTACAGCAATACTCTTACATTGATTTAATCTCAAACTGACTAATTTACAAAGGTTATCACTCCACCACATGTTTGATGTCATTAACAACAGTTCTACCCAATATGGTTCGAACAATATACGTGACAAATTTCCTGTGTTTTTGGGAAATAGTCATGATCAGCTATTTTTTCTAATAATGCATCATGAAATGGTAGTTTAGCAGCTAGTTACGTCGTATGAGAAACCCCTGGTCTCTTTGCACTTTCATTAAATGCACTTGTGAAATGTCTTTTGTTGCACATTATAATTTTATATAATTTAAATAATTTATTGCATAATTTAATTTGATTTAATTTGACCTTATTCACGTTACTTCTACGTAATTTAACCATTATAAAGTAGTTTTGGTGGAATACAATATATGTTGGTTGTTTTGGTGATATTGCATGGTATTTTTGATTTGAATAAATCCGGTTAATTTAGATGTTACCATTTTTAGATTATCCCCCACCCCCCTTTTCCCCAGTGTACTGCAGTACAAGGTTCTCTCTGTACAAAATGTTCTTACTAGAGAGAACAATAGAGGCTTTTTTATTTTATTATTATTATTTATTATTTTTTTTTTTTTTTACAGATTTTTGCTTCCATTTTAAGTTCAAGACAGATACATTTTGAAGGTTATAGCTACAACATTTACCACATGCTCAAGACACTCTTTGCACTATCGTGACATTTAGCTTAAGATTAAAATAGTGTGGGTACATATTTGACTCTTTAGAATGACTTTCATTGTGATTACACACTTTGCGAGTGTACTTTTGTTCATGTTAGATTTTTATTTATGTCTCTTCTGTACTCAGTGCCCATTGTTATTTTGTATTCTTTCACATAAATCACCATAAAAAGACAAACGGTTTAGCGGCTGCTCTATCAGCGCTTGTTGTCATAGCGCCGTCCTCTCTCATATGTGTGTTACAGAGGATTTTCAGCTCAAGCCTAACACACCATCATAATGCCTAGTTACACTTCCCTCTCTGCCGCAGTATATCGAAATGTCAGACTAGGCTTTTGGAAGCAGACAACCATACAGTACTCTGACTCCCATACAAACCATACATTTCCATGGTCTAGATAATAAACAGAATAATGAAGCAATTGTTTTATATCACACCGCTCACGCCTCACCTATTCCCTTCACACTCACTCACACCCGCATGCATCACACACACACACACACCAGACACACCCACCACACCACACACACACACACACCACTGACTCCCAACAGCTCTGTCCACTTATCCAGACAGGATGATGTTGAAAATTTAATCCTATGGAGGTTATTCATGGCTTCCACTGCCACCTGTCAACTATAGAACCCCACGCCTTCCTTCCATAGAGCCTCAACCCCCACCACTTTCCCGAACCATCTATTTCAGAGTGTAATTAACACACCCCTTTTATGTATATGCTATGAGATGAGCTAATTTAGTTGCATTAGCTGTGCAATACATGAGTAAATGTAGATCTCTTAGGGTTCCATTCCAAGGTCACATCTTTACATTTTCCCCCCTCTGATACCTTGAGCACTGAACACTATGCCCTAGAATAGCCACTGACTTTGACATTTGCTGCAACTCTACTATAATTACAGAAATATTGCCTTTGCCCTTGAAGCAGGATGTTAATATTTGACCAACACCCATATGCACAGTCCATCCGGAAACTTTAATAATGCACCAGCTGTCTTTTATTAACAACTGAGCTTATTTTGACATTAATTGAGCCATTTTACCTCGAATGTATTTAAATTGTGGTTGGACAGATATTTGCAAGAGTACTAAACGCTTAGCAGTACTGCTCCAGAATAGCAGCATTGTGATATCTGCGTATGCAACTTGATCTCTTATCAATTTATAACTAATTGTAATATAAATAAATTTCTGTTGGCGCATTTTGCAATTATATTCGCTACCATTCTTTCTTTCTTGGAATTTCAAGAAATTAAATGTAATAAATTCTATACGATTTAAATTATTCTATATTAAATAATTTATACTGTACATTTAAATTAATGCAGCATTTGATTGTAACAGTTGGTGAAGACAATTAGTCTTATACATAAAGAGTTACTGTCACACTTCTCAGGAGGCAAGGAGCGAGGAACGAGGAAACACTGAGATAACTTCAATTCACAGTCTTTAATGATCACACGGGGAACATAGGAGACACTGGAACAGAAGGAATGATGTTTGAGGACCGACAAACACTAACTGAAAGGACTGGGGCTTTTAAACACTGGGTGATTGGGAAAACACAGGTGCAAGAATGACTAATTAAAGGGAACACGACACACCTGGGTAGGGAAAAACAACACAAAGAGTCCAGGGGCTTGACAGTTACATGTAGGCTTTGGAAGGCTTGGAATCTCACACACAAATAACTTATATTACATTCGTGATCCATTTTTATGTGCTTTGTCATTTTTTTTAGCTGCAGCTGTCCTGCAGCACATACAATAGGAAGTAGTTAAGTAATGAAATATCTTTAAAAATGACATTTCAATTCCATTGCATTCATTCATTTCATTCAGGTTAGGCTTGGGTAAATGATGGAAATGATCTAAATATAACATCAAAAACCTTGCATAATCCTACATAATGAAACTTATGTCAAATTATGTAAATAGGCTAAATAAATGGGATTCATTTAAACAAACAAACAAAAATCATATTGATTAAATACTATGAAGTCTACTTGTTAATTTCAATATTCTATGACCTAAAATGGGTTTTAAACATTTGTACATCTCTAACGTTTTTCATGTGTTGTTTAGATGCTGTTAATATGTTAATAATGCATGTTTCAATGTCTTTGCATACAAATTAAAATGCATATTCTAGAACCACACTTAAACATCAAAAACCTATAAATTCTTATGAGGTCACGTTGACATACTTGAAAAACCTGGTCTTATCAGAATCAAAGATGTTAGTCTTGATTTTTGGTAGATGAGAGAAACAAGATGCTTGGTTGCTGGGGATTACTCTAAGCTACTACAACAAAACAACAACCGTAACTCACATTCAAACATACACCGAATTCCCTTTCTTCCCTCTCTTTCCTCCTCTTCTCCTTCTAGTGTTCGATACGCTATAATTTCCAGCGACAAAGTGAATACCTGCAAATGTAAAGATGAAATACATGCTAGCTGCTCCACTGTGAATTTGCATCATGTACTGGGATGTTAACAATGGCTATGCATATAGGTCTGGCAGTGGGTGAAAAAAGGAAGTAGACATTCAGCAGTCTTGGGTTTTCAGCAGATAAAGTTTTGCCGGATTGTAAGGCCGTGGATATTTTTTATATGACTCCGACAGGATGGTAATCTTTAGCTATGTGACAATCACAGTGGCGCGTCTGATTCCTGCATCTGTGCTATTCATCTCTCTGCAGCCCCATTTGCATTGAAACTACTTTCTGACACAATGTACTCTTTTAAAATGACTCCAGAGAGAGAGATATGAATGGCGTGCTATCATTGTAAAAGCTAGAACAGATATTACAGTCACAGCTGCATTTACCTCGACTGTCCCTCTAAAAATTGAAAGTGTGATGTTAGTGATACTGCAGTTGTAAAACCAGATGGTTCCAATAGTCTGATGCACGTAAAACATAAAATCTAATGTGTGCATAAAAAGCCTATTTGAAACAGAATTTAAATCTCGCTTTACTATTAATCCCAAGTAGATTTGTTTACCTGTGTATTCAAATGTCTCATAGCCTGTGGAATTGCTAACTGTTCTGTTTGCTTACTACAGTGAAATGTAATGGTTTTATGACAACTTTTTTAGATCCATTATGTTAATTATGACTCAGTAATCACAAAGTCCACCTATGTTGCTTCATAAAATCATGTCCTGGAACAGTGGCCCTGTGTAGGTTATGCAGAAGTAGCGAGCGGAGCTTTAGTAGCACATAAATTGTAATTAATCTCTATAGCATGTTTCCCAGAGGAATTGTTATCTAAGTTTGTGTGTAAAAAAACACTCATAAAATAACAAGAGCATTGGGTTATAATGTGCAACAGAAAAAAAAGTGCTGCTGAAGCTTTCAAAACTGTATTAGTAAAATTTTAGTCAAGGACCTTTTATGGCATATAAGGTGACCAAACATGAAGATGGTTTTAGACCGGAAATGTAGCTACTGTATACAGATTTGCCAATTACAAAAATGTGTGGGAATTTGCATGACAGAAAATTGGAAACTTTATGTAACCTGTTTTTATAAACATAACAATCTTGTTTGATTGATTTATTTTTTTATACAGTATTTGAACAATAGGCTGCTCTATTTAAAACGGAAATACCTAAATTTACAGAACTTGTGAATGTCATTTATCCTGTGATCCTGCAACCATTACGCCAGTCTTCAGTGTCACATGATCCTTAATAATGATAATATGATGATTTGCTGCTTAAGAAATATGTCTTATTATTATCAATGATGGAAACAATATTACTGATTTTTAATCAATTAAATGCAGCCTTGGCAATCATACGACTTTCTTAAAAAAAAAACATCCAAATTTTGACTGTAGTGTATGTTGCATATTTCTTTCCCATGAGAAACCAACGTATAGCCTGCCTATAAATAGAATATGTTCAAACAAATCTGCCCCTCTAAAGTTTTAGTTGTTTTGATTTTTTTAATTTCTCATATTATATTAATTGTGACACTTGTTTAAATTATGAATGCATATACTGGCCACAAAAAAGTGCAACAGTATCTGTGCGTGCGTACAGATTTTAATCAATAAAACTATCAGGCTTCATACAGTGCACCAAGAATGAAGGTATTTTAAATAAATTATTGATAGAGTAATCAAACGCCCACTCTGTCTGTGATGCTTTGACACATATTATAGTAAACATTTTCAACAATTTGCCATTTCGTCCTGAAAAGAAGAAAAGTCGATGCTCATTAGGAAGCACAATGGGAATACGTCTTTCATTCTTTATCAAGAGCAATGATGTCCAATACATTTCATTATAAAGTGAGTGAAAAACCTAAACGCGCACAGCTGAACGCAGCCAACACTACAAACAATGACAAACAACTAGCCTTGCATAATAAAGCCATTTGTACCCGTAATACGACTCTAGACCACTTACCAATCTCAGCCTCTCTTCATGTCACGGGCAGGAATAATCAGTACAAGATAAAGCAATAGTAATCTATCATCAGACTCCGAGGCTCTTGGATGTTCGGTGAGAAGGATGTAGGCTCGGTTAGTGCAATGCCATCCATCATCACAAATGCTAACTAGGCAAGGGATTTTAACATGGAGATAATGCAGCCGGCAAATGAGACCTCAGTTTTGCGCAAGGGGGCCCTCTTACATTTTTAGTAACCAGGGGTGGAATGACCTTGTGCCAGGCTGCAACATAAGCTTCGTTCCCTGTTTGTGGAGTTAGTTCAGGCTCAAGGGACGAGGCGAGTGTTAATCAACAGATCATGATATTATGCAGAGGTGAATTAGAGCAGATCCGTAACTCTCTTCGGAAACAAACTCCAGCATGAACAGATTACATTTCCCTCATCCATATATGTTTTTCTTCCACAAGGTTAATGCGGATTCCGTAAATATGAAACAGAAGATGTGGCAGAGAAAGTAAAATAGCAATGATCTAAACTGAGCATTGGAGTCTTGGTTTCATTTTTTAATTTACATAATGTAGGCAGAGTTTTGTCTTACCAGAAAATTCTTACAGCCAGAATTCTGAATTGCTAGATAAAGTCTGGTTCACTTCGAATCTTATTTTAGAGATTTGTTGACTGCTGATGCATTGACTGTCATGACTGACATTGAATGTTGTTATACGTTTTTTTTCTTCTTCAGTAAATATTTGTCCCCAGTGTGAATAGATTATTGCTTATTGCCTATTAATACAATATTGACTGTTTATTAGTGCTTATAAAGCACATATTCTGCATGACCATATTCTACATCCCTAATCTTACCCAATAACTAAACTTAACATTAACCTTACTAAGTATTAATAAGTTGTAAATTAGTTTATTAATGTTAATGGTTTGGTAATGGCGAGAACTGGACCTTAAAATAAAGTGTGACTGAATATATAATTGTGATAATACATTATCACAATTATACATTATAATAATGTTTTGTTTGTCAGCATTATTGCAATGTTTTTTGACTAGGTGGAAGACTCAAACCTGTAAAACACCATCATGGCCATGTACTTATTCCTCAATAGCTAAATGCATTATATATAATATATATATATATATATAGATAGTAGGTATATATATAATATTAATATATCCTAATTATTAATTAATTACATTGATAACCTTTTCTAATGTTTTCTTCTTCTAATGACAGTTTTTTTTGGGCTAATGGGATTATACATGGAGAAATATATAATATATTGTAATAATAATTGTTACAATTGTCTTTGAAATTGTATTTGTAAGTTAACTAACAAACATGAACATAATCTGAACAAACTGAAGTATAAGTTAAGATTAACATTATATTAAAATGATATTGGTCATACTTGATTCATTTAACTATATTATTGAATTAAACCTTACAAATTGTCACCCTTTCTAGTGTTTGCATGTAATATTCACTTTTGGCGTGAAAGGGCTGACAAGTCTATATTCATTTGGGTCTTTTTGCAAATCTTCATTACTTTTTGAAAGAAAAATTGTGAATCCCGCATCAGTATTAATGAATATTCACATTGTAATTACTTTTTGTTAACTGAAGGTTATATGTTTTTATTCTTTGTTGTGGAGATTAATTACGTTAGTGGTAAACATGCAAAAGTGAACAATAGGTCTTAAATATTTTCTGCTGGATGTGAATTTCTAGGAGTTTTGTTAAGGATATCTCTGTAACAGCCTCTCAAGGACAGAAGGTCACTGCGAACACTTCACTGCAACCTGATCTATATTCTCAGCAAGGCTGATGCTATATAAAGAGAGCTAAGCGACAGGACAATGTAAGTTTACCTGCCCCAGTTTCTGTAATAAAAGTTCCTGAAACTTTGGCTCAGATAAGATGAGCGGAAGGGAACAAAAGATACTTGGGAATAAAATATGTGTGAGCAAAGAACAAAGACTTTCAACATTTCAAGAAGCTGGAAAGGCTTTCCAGCATAAATTATCATTTGCTTCTTACCAAGGATTTGTATCTTCCAGTTATGAAGCAGAAACCCTTTTCCCCTGCTGACTGGTGAATTCAACCAGCAGTCATTCTAGTAAACAAATATGACAAATAGTGGTAATTATCACCTTTATGTTTAGCTGTGCATTTCTATGTGTATTCATTGTTGTAGATGAAAAGCTAATTCAAACAAGCCACAGATTCGCTCACCCCAAAATCTCCAGGTGCTCAACACTACCTTCTCAAAAGACATACCTCAAAAGTTGCACTGCAACAAACCTCTCATTACACAGTGTGTAATGGAGTGAGAGTCCATCACCCACATTTAAAGGTTAATTTCCTGAAGAGTGTCTTGGAATAAAATGGGCTACCTGGGAATTACATTGAGAAGACCTGCAGGCAATAAAGCAGGGGAACCCTTTTACAGATAATACAGAGCATGCAGTTTTAGAATACAGTTTTTAATTATTTGAATACATCAAAGCTAAGAGAGCAGCTTGATGTACTACTTAAATCTGAAAAAGTCTCACAGCTGCTTTATGGTCTAATGCCAACCTAAATGCGTGTACACAGCAAAACCAAGGGTCGCTCTTCTCTGTCAGTGCCGCCTTCTCTCACAAAGCCTGTTGCTAAACAGAATTCTATTGCCTGTCACAGGTGAAGTGAAAGGCTATTGCTCCTTAATAAAGGATGGTCAGGAGGCAATCAAGGCTTAAGGTCTGGAGCATTGTCTTCAAGCTAACCATAATTTGTTCATGCTGTCTTAATGCAGCATTCTGCCTTGTCCAAATTAGAAATAAACTGCCTTACCTATGGGATGCCAAAACATGGTGAAGACAAAGCAGATTGATTAACCACAATGAACACTGAAGCTAGGTAAATGTCTGTTTAAGTGACTATTGAACTCCCCTTACAGTGCCTTGACATTTTCAACTAGCAAAGTGCAGAAAACTTTGCTTCAGCATGTTTTTGTCAACATTCTCTGTCACCACTTTCTGCTCTAACTTCCTGAAAGGCATTTATCTGCGATTGTGGTACACGTGTATGAAAGTGCAAAGTCTCTGTCATGACAATTCTTTATGGTGGCCGTAGGTCTATGGCCAAATGACTGTGCAAGACCCTCTCAGATGAGATCACCAAAGGTGTGTCATAGATCTTCTGTGTTGGGGCGCAGATTGAGTTCCACTTCATTCCTCGTACACTTCGTGATAAAGGTGTTGACACTGCTGACACGCGCCAATAACTGCCTGCTAAAGGGTAAATTTCCCCCAAAAATAATTTAACAATTCTGCCTGATATTTTGAGTTGTGTACAGTGGCAACATGCACTTTAATGATGAAAGTAAAATGTATTCTTGTTCATCGCGTCATAGACACATAATCTAGATGTATAATTAAATAAGTGTAATCAAAAGTGTTCTTTTAAAGGTCTGAATTCTAGGTCTCCCTTGGTTGAAATTGATGAAAAGTGAAAATAAAGACATTTATAATTGTCACGGAACGCCAGGAGAAAACAAGGTAGATCCAAATGAAGTAGTTTATTAAAGTAACAAATAATCAGAACAGAACAAAAACATGGCAAAAGGTAATCCAAAAACACAAGGAACATAAAACACGACGTAACTCAAACAATACTGCAGCAAAGACAGACAGTGAGAGCATGGTATAAGTAGTGATGAAATGATCAGAACAAAACGACAAAGCAAAGGACTATGGGAAACGGAGTTCAAAACATGTAACACAGAAACAGGAAGAGCACCCTCAAGTGGCCAGTCCAGGGCACCACAACCAGACACTGTGACATTGTTGATTGACGCTCCACCAGAACACACAAAAGTTCAGGAGGGAGGTGGAATTGAGGCGGACCATGGGGAGGGATGGCGGGCCAGGACCATGCAATGGAAGGGGGTTAGGGGGACAGAGGTAGACCAGGGTATGAGAGTGGAACCGGCAGGGTGGAAGGCCAAGGCGGGGCTGGCAGGACGAACCAGCAGGGCCCAAACCATACAGGAACCTCAGCAGATAGCCAGGACGGAGCCGGAGGAGTGAGCCAGTGAGGCTCCTGCCAAACAGGAACCCAGGTGGGCAACCAGACCAGAGCCGGAATCCTGCCAGGCAACACTGGTGGGACAGAAAACCCTCTCAGCGACTCAGGGAAAACTGTAAACAAGAGCAGAGAGAGTTTAGTACCAGTCTCGATGGCTGCAACAGGACAGGCCGATTGATCCGCAACGGTCCCTGTGAGCTCCCAGACTGGAGTGAATTCCTTAATGAGCTCTGAGAGCTCCTGAACTGGAAAAGGCTCTGGATTACACCTTGTACCTCCCTGATTGGAGCGGGCTCTGGAGTGGACTCTGTGAGCTCCCGGACTTGAGCGGGCTCTGAAGTGGACCCTGTGAGCTCCCGGACTAGAGCGGGCTCTGGAGTGGACTCTGTGAGCTCCCGGACTGGAGCGGGCCTCAGGAGTGGACTCTGTGAAATTATCTCTATGAAGATTTTCAGTCAGGTTTCAGGCCCCACCATAGCACAGAAACTGCACTTGTTAAATTACAAATGACTTGCTTCTTGCGTCAGACCACGGCTGTGTCTCATGTGGCTAGTCTTACTTGATCTTAGTGCTGCATTCGAAACTATAGATCATGACATACATAGATCGAATACAAAACTATACAGGTATTCAAAGGCAGACTTTAAGATGGTTTAGATCCTACCTATCCGATCACTACCACTTTGTTCATTTAAATTGGGAGTCATCTCAATTATCACCAGTAAAAATGAGTGCCACAAGTATCTGTCCCCTGGTCCTCTGCATATTTTCGATATACATGTTGGCCACTTGGTAGTATTATTAGGAAATACGGGATTAGTTTCCACTGTTATTCCGATGATACTCAACTATATATCTCAATAAGACCAGATGAAACTTCTAAATTATAACAGAGTGTGTTAAAAATGTAAATTATTGTATGACCAATAATTTTCTCCTATTAAATTCGGATAAGAGAGATATTACTTATTGGACCAAAAGACAGTACGCAGAATCTTTTGGATTACAATTTGCAACTAGACGGATTTACTGTTACTTCCTCTACAGTCAAAAGTCTGGTTGTTATATTAGATAGCAACTTGTCTTGTTCAACTTGTCATATTTCCCATGTTACAAAAACATAATTCTTTCATCTTAGAAACATTGCCACGTTACGAAACATGATACCTGTTTCTGAAGCAGAAAAGCTAGTTCATGCATTCATGACCACTAGACTGGACTATTGTATTGCACTGCTAGGTGGTTGTCCTGCATTTTCAATAAACAAGCTACAGATAGTCCCAAATGCAGCGGCTAGAGTCCTTACCAATTCAAGAAAATATGATCATATTACGCCATTTTTACAGTCTCTGCACTGGCTACCTATTCAGTTCTGTATCATTTACAAAATATTATTACTTGCCTATAATGCCCTTAATGGGTTAGCTCCTGCATACCTACCTAGTCTTCTACCACGCTACAATCCAACACGCTCCCTAAGGTCGCAAAATTCTGGACTTTTGGTAGTACCTATGATAGCAAATTCCACTAAAGGAGGTAGAGCTTTTTCCACATTTGGCTCCCAAACTCTGGAATAGCCTTCTGATAATGTTCGGGGTTCAGACACATTCTCTCTTTTTAAATCTAGATTAAAGACACATCTCTTGGCCAAGCATTCAAATAATGCATCTCATAATCTTTTACTGCAGTCATAATCTTTTACTGCAGTTATATCTAATCAAATGCACATTATTATTCTTAGTTTGGGTTAAACAAATAATTTTTGCTTGGTTGGAACAGCAGCTACGCTACTTATGTTTGTATTTGTTTCTCTGTTTTTTTGCCACGGTATTGACATCCTGTGGTAACTAGGATTTAAACAAGCTTCAGTTTGGATCCAGAACAACTGAGAAGAGATGATGCAAACCCCTCAGAACACCTCTGATGATTCCAACCCTGAAACAACATACATAACTACCACTTTTGCTATAAGTTGATTGCATCATATAATAATTGCTGTTAATATTATTCATCGTCTGTTTTATTACGTCTTAAATTGATTTTTCCGTACTGCTGGTTCGTCTGGTCAGAGGAGAACTGGCCCCCCGACTGAGCCTGGTTTCTATCAAGGTTTTTTTCTCCATTCTGTCACCGATGGAGTTTTGGTTCCTTGCCGCTGTCGCCTCTGGCTTGCTTAGTTGGGGACACTTCATTTCCAGCGTTATCGTTGACATGATTACAAAGATATTAATTTAAACTGAGCTGGAGTTACATCACTGAATTCAATGATGAACTGCCTTTAACTGTAAAATTAGTGTTTACTATTGTCATTTTGCATTATTGACACTATTTTCCTAATTAATGCTGTTCAGTTGCTTTGTCACAATCTGTATTGTTAAAAGCGCTATATAAATAAAGGTGACTTGACTTGACTTGACTTGAGCTCCCGGACTGGAGCGGGCTCTGGATTGGACTCTGTGAGCTCCCGGACTGGAGCGGGTTCTGGAGTGGACTCTGTGAGCTCCCGGACTGGAGCAGGCTCTGGAGTGGGGCTGGTCGTGGCAGCACGACAGACCGGCACGTAGGTTGTCGTTGCTTTTTGTACAGGAAGCGCATTTGTAATTAATTTTTCAGACGGATTGTTGGGAGTTTTTGTGTAAGCTATTAGGTACCGAATTTGTACCCTCTTTCGCCTCAGTCATTTTTTGTAGCAACGGAATCTTTTACCTGTGCCTCACTCACCTCTTGTTGGTCACACGCTTATACAGTCTATGGTCACACGTAGTGTCTCAGGAGATCAACATGTCACCATGGATTAAGCAGGTTTGCCTTGTTCTTGCGGCAGTGTTCATGTTGTCCAGTACAACAGAGTTAAAGAAGGATGAAGCATTGTACTGTTCAGCCTGCATGGCGATTGCATAGGAGATTACTATTCAAGTCGTCAACAACGATCCAAAAAAGACGATTCATGTTGGTGGATTCAGACTTAAATTTGATGGAAGTCTTGCGGACAAAAAGGTTACTTTGGCTAGGTCTAGATTAGCTTAACATGACTGGCTGGAAGAAGTTTTGCATAGCGATGAGCGAGGTTATGCTCTCTATGAGCGACCCACGGAACACCAAAGAAAGAGCTACAAGAGGATCGTTTCACCAAGAGGAAATGATGGCGTAAATTTTTCCGATTTCTAAAATTTTAAGTTTGATGGACCAGAGAGTTCCAGTGCCTTGAAGTTTGCTTGTGAAAGCATTGTGGAAGAGTTGTAAGATGATATCATCTCCCTCTTCGCCAGTGAGGCCAGACCATGATGACTAAGACTTGTGGCAGTGAAGTATCAGGTCAACTTTGGGTAGAGCCCGTTTTCCACACAGCAACTTTAGTTCCAGATTAGCCGTCTGCTGAAGAACACTCAAAAACCGGAACCAAAAATGACGACATTAATATTTTCCTAACGTTGTGTTCTTGTTTAGAATTTTTAGTAGCTTCACAATTATATGATAAAAATTATTTGAACGTTCATAAGTTATTACAACTCCACCTGCTTCCACTGTTGAGTAGTGGGCCCACTCTTCCTGTAATTACTTTCATATATATGTACTTAATATACATAATATAATATAATATCGGAACCTGATTTTATTACTGTAATTTAATTTACAATGTTTATTTTTCCTTAGTTTTCTTTTTAACCTCATAGTTTCATGGCATTCACTATGGTATTTCCGCTGTTATTTATGAAACTTTTACCCGTGACAAAGCAAAGGACTATGGGAAACGGAGTTCAAAACATGTAACACAGAAACAGGAAGACCAGTCCAGGGCACCACAACCAGAACACGGGGTGACATAGTGGGTTATAAAATATTCTGTTTTTGTGCTTGGTTTTAATTCCCCCCCCAACAAATAATAACATTGATCAATGCACATACATAGAGCAATGTGCTTACCTGACATGATAAGATAAAATATCTGCCTTTGTGTTTTGAAGATGAACCAATGTCTTGGGTTTGGGTTTGGAACAACATGAGGGTAAATAATGAATGACAATTTTTTTTTAGGTGAACTATCCCTTTAAAAGAACACATAGTTTGTGTATAAGATGCAGGCAAAATACCACAAGCTAAAAAACACACTTTAGTTATCTGCATGCTTAATAACCAGCTCTTTTACCCCACTTGTACCTGCTTTGTGTAATTTAATATTAAGAGGGCTTTATTAGGGAAGCCTGTAAAGAGATTCAAAAAAAGCCTGACTGACTTTTGAACATTACATTTAAAATTTTCACCAATAATCTTTTATTCCTAACTGTGCTCAGGTGTAGCAGTCCAGAAAGATTACGTTTAAGTGAATTGATTAAAAATAATAATTAAAAAAGCGAACATTATTTGAAGAGAAACAGTCGATCAGTTGTGGTCCACAACATTCATCTTTATCATAGCTTAGGAAGTGATGTCAGATCACACAGTGATTCTCTTTTACACAACAAAAAGCATCAAGTAAAAATAAAGTGAAAGTGCATGAGTTATTAAAATGAGGGCGTAAACATGAATGAAAGCAAAGACAACTGGTGATTTTAATTGCTTTCTTCTCTTCCAGCTTCAAACGAGCGATTGCTGGGACTTTGATCGATTTCTCAGTACTATTTGAGTTCACGTCAGTAGTACAGTCATTGAGCTGGACACCAAATTTAATGCAATGAGAAAGGCAAATCCTGTTTTGTGTGAAAGTGAGCAAACTGTAAAGCACTCAAAAATCAACAAGCTCTTGTTCCATCAGAATATGACCTTGCTTTTATAAGTCGTGATAAATGGGTTCTGCTCTGCCTTGTAGGGAATATTAAATCTTGCCCTAACTACACATCACTTCTTGGCAACATTTACTTTGAGGCATATGTGCATGCAGAGGAGAAATGTGTTTACTTCCTTCTGTGATTCACGTTGATTTCCAGAGAGACCTGGACAAAAAAAAAAAAATAAAAATATACAAAAATATAAGCATAACAATTAAAATAGAATAAATAATAAAAGAAACAAATTAATTACAGTGAACAGAAACAAGATGCCTAAAATCTGCATGTATATGAATACAAATACTTATACACATCAACACACACACACACACACAACACACACACACACACACACCACACACACCCAACAACATATATATTATATATTATATATATATATTTAGAATTACACATTCATTACTTTTACCTCTCTCCTATTAGTACCAGTCTTTAGATCAAATCTGATACTTTTTTAATGTTACAGTATCATCTACACAGACGTCTAACACAGAATGTTTTTGGCACCACAGAGCCTCAGTGTTTACACTTTTTAGGTGAATCAGCCAACAAATGGCTTCCTTATTGCTGTCTCTGCACGTTAGGCTGGAATAGGACAGTGAATTTTATATATCTGAAAAAGTGTACACTTTAAACTAGATGCAGAATAGAGTAAGTATTCTGTCTTGATATGTCAAAATATCAAGGCGTACCAGAAAGCGTGGTGATTAAAGCAAAAATAAAACATTATGTTTTTTTAAAAGTAAGTCCATTTAAAGAACAAAAAGACTAATTAATCATGCCATCTTGTTTTAGAGGACATGAAGTGTCCACACTGTGAATTATAGATGAGGCTGCACAAGCTATAGGCCTGAAGAGTAATGGGGGAGCTAATCAGTGAGGACAAATAAAAGAGAGGAGATAACTCTAATCACTAAAGGGACTGACACATGTCCAGCATTACATCCAATTCGTTCTGTCCCACATTTGGTCTCAACTAATAGTGCTGATTGTAACCTAGCTATTTGGCTGCTTGTGTTGTCTGGACATGCCAATGTTGTAGGCATGCTGCCACGAGACAGAGAACATAGTCTAGTTTGACAACTAGTGTTCCAATACCTCCTGGAGTGCCCATCGCTATGCTGTGAGTAATGAATAGTCACACACTGAATCTGCGCCCACAGAACTCTACAGAATGATCTGCAGATTTCCATAAAATTACACTTTGCTTGCTCGTTTATTAAATATTTTGGAAAATTTGATTATGATTTCAGCTGCCATTATGCAGTACTTTTAGCTTTTCAGCTGAATTTCACAGCTAAGAAATAAGAAAACTGTAATATGCTTTTTTTCAAGACATGATTATAGTTATTGTTTTCTTGCTGCATACTGTTTTTTTCTTTTTACATTAACATATTTACACGAGTTAAAGGTGTTGGTCTAGTGATGGGAATGTTAATTTGCTGAGGACATCTCATTCACAGCACTTCCATGTTTAGTGGTTTTATGCTTCAACATTGTTCACTTGATAAGCAGCTGTATATGCACAGCATGGTGTCTACTCTCAGTTCTTTCCTGAATAATTGTATAAAAGGGAAAACAACTACAAAAGAAAATATTCAAGAACAAATTATTCAGTGGAGATTTTTTTTTACTATTTAATATTAACTTTTAATAATATACACTATACGCTGTTAAAATATATTTTTATTCAGCAAAGATGCAGTAAATTGATGAAAAGTGAAAAAAGAACTGATCCCTGATGAACCCCTGTGACCAGTTGATGTGCTTTGGATACTTCCCCTCCCCCAGGCCACCCTGAAAGACCTACCAGTAAGATAGGATTCAAACCAGCGGAAGTGGAATCCTGTGATGCCCAGTGATGAGAGGGTGGACAGAAGAATCTGATGATTCACAGTATCTAAGGCGGCAGATTGATCCAGCAGAATAATAACTGAGAACCAAATCAGCATATGTATTATCAGTGTTGGGGGTAACTCATTACAAGTAATGTGAGTTACGTAATCAGATTACTTTTTAGTAAAGTAAC
This sequence comes from Sinocyclocheilus anophthalmus, assembly GCA_018155175.1. Taxonomy (NCBI): domain Eukaryota; kingdom Metazoa; phylum Chordata; class Actinopteri; order Cypriniformes; family Cyprinidae; genus Sinocyclocheilus; species Sinocyclocheilus anophthalmus. The sequence goes on along the minus strand of JADLZN010006910.1, from coordinate 197,728 downwards.
GCATTACTTTTTAATTTACTAGAGAATGTCTGAGTTACTTTTTCAAATAATTAATGCCAGTTACTTTGTTTTCCCATTTATTGACTGACAAGTCTCCTGTCCTCATATTGGGAGAAATCAGAAGTACAGAGGAGTTGTGTGCGCTGTGTGAACATGATATGTTACTGTAGTTCTAGACTAAATATGAATGTGTATAATTCATCCCCCTCCAAATAACACAAATGTATCTAATCCCATTTTATTAACCAATGTCTTTGCTGCTGACCTTTGATGATCCAGTTCAACCATACTAATAAACAAAAATGACTTTTGATAAACTAACAATTGTGCTTTGTTTTTTATTGCTGAAGAGTGTTTCTTCTCCTGCGTTACTGTACAGACGTGAATTTACATTCCCTCAGCCTGAGGTGTATTTATTTCACTTTTATTGTGAAAGGGCTTTTACATTTGTAAAAACTTTTTTATATTAAAAACAAACAAGCAAGCCCAGATTTAAAAAGTAACGCAAAAGTAATATAACGCATTACTTTCCATAAAAAAGTAACAAAGTAACGTAATTAGCTACTTTTTTATGGAGTAACGCAACATTGTAAAGCATTACTTTTAAAAGTAACTTTCCCAGTCACTCGTTATTATATCAATACATATAAATCTCAGATGACAATTCTTACAAACTAGGCAAATCGGTAACACTTTAGAATAATGGTCTGTTGTTAACAAGTAACTATGCAGGAAGAAGTAGGTAGTACTACATTAACACTTAACTTAATTTTATTAACTAATAGAGAAGCAAGATTACCTAAGCATTAAGTAGTAGCAAATTTAGGACAAAGGTAGTTCTTTATTAGATATTTGATAATTACTAAAAATATATATATCCTCATTGAGAACTACTTGTGAAATATGACCAGTTAATAAAGAATAACCAATCAGTTACTAATCACAACAGTAACGTCTTACAAGTGAACAATTGGGTTCTTTGTGGAAACAAATTTATGAATATGATATCCCCCAAACAAGTCGGCTACATTTTAAAATTGTGACTACAACTCTTACCAAAGGATGGATGTTCAAACTTAAACATAGAATAATAATAAAAAATGAAAATTCACTTAAAAATGTTAATAATTAAGAAGTGATGAATTAGTTCACAATTATGATCTCTGCTTCGTGTCAGTTCAGTATCAATGTATCCCACTCCAAAAAACCTACTGCTAAAATATCACTAGTGCTTCACACAAATATATGACTGTACAGTATGTCAGATATAAAATACGTTAAATAACTTATTAATTTACTTGTGAGTAATTACTGAGTGGTTAAGGTGTTTTCACTTTAAAATAATGGTCCAGATCACTACTAGTTCCTTAGTAGCACTTTAGCTTTAAAGTGAAAAATACATTAGCCTCTCACTAATTACTCAAGCGTTACCTTGTCAGCCTGCAGGAACTACTAGTGATCTGGACCATTATTTTAAAATGAAAAACACCTTAACCACTCAGCAATTACTAAGTAATTTAATAAGTTATTTAACATATTTTACATCTGACATACTGTGCAGTCATACATTTGTGTGAAGCACTAGTGATATTTTACCAGACACTGTAATCTGGAATATGCGGTTTTGTGTTTAACACAATATAAATGCAGTCGATGACATGATTAAGGATGTGAATTGTTTTTTGTCAAGAGAACATCATTATTTATATTCAAGAAAAGTCCTCCCCAGCCTACTGTCACTAAAGGTATAGGTCTTTTGGAGTCGGAGACATACTGAACTGACACACACTAGAGCTCATAACTGTGAACTAATTCAATCACTTCCTAATTATTAACATCTTTAAATTAATTATTTTTTATTATTTTTTTGTTTGAAATAAACAGAGAACATCCATTCTTTGGTAAGAGTAGTAGTCACAATTAAAAAATGTAGCCGACTTCTTTGGGGGATATCATATTCATAAATTAGTTTCCACAAAGAACCCAATTGTTCACTTTTAAGACGTTACTGTTGTGATTAGTAATTAATTGGTTATTCTTTATTAATTGGTCATAGTTCCCAAGTAGTTCTCAATGAGGATATATGTTTTTAGTAATTATCAAATATCTAATAAGGAACTACCTTTGTCCTAAATTTGCTACTACTTACTGCTTAGTTAATCTTGCTTCTCTATTAGTTAATAGTATTAAGTTAAGTGTTAATGTAGTACTACCTATTACCTATAAACACTCGGCATTTATGAATGTTTTGTGAATTAATAATATTTGAAGGTACATTTTTAGGTAAAAGTAAGGTAGAAAAGTGCCAAGATTAATTTAATAACTAGTCACAGAATGGATTTTAGGAAACGTTAACCCACTAAAGATTATGTGTCCCTGCTAGCATTTAACAAAACCTAGTAGAGCGCAAAGTGCACACTACAATGCACCTCCCGCCCCCACTGGCGAGGCTTTGGCTTATTATTGTGTTCTTGGCAAGTCTAAACCCACAGTGAATGTCCTGAAGCATATACTAGTGTAGTGTGTGGCAGGTGATGACAAAAACCGTCACAGAACATTACAAACCCATCACATTCTCACTATGCCTCATTGGCTTGCCGTTGTGCACTCTTGAACCCTCTAACTGTTGATGTGTTATGAGAGCGTTAGAGAAGTTTGATTTACCCCTCATGCTTCAAGCACCAAATACTATTGTTTAATCCTTTGCCCTCTTCCTCCCTCTGAAATTGTCTCTCACCTTCTTTGACTTCCTTAATTCAATTGACCAGAAACATAATCTCAGAGGAGATTCCTTTGCTTCTGGAATGGAAAGGGTATAAAAAAGTGTTATGAGTTTAAGAATAGCATGACACACCTAACTAATCCCCAACTAAATGTAGATCCATAACAAGCACTGATCATATTTTATAGAAATGTAGAGAGCTCATGCTGAAATTTCATCATGGTTCAAAATATAATATATTATTATTATTTGTATTATTTATTTATTATTATAAAACCGAACAGAAAAGACAGAAAAGTCTCTAAATCTGCAGACAAAGTCAGTGGACGGGGCCTATGGTGTAGAACTACTCATCACGAAAAAAGACTAGAAACAAATCTAGTGACTTTTTGAACAAACTTTAGCTACTTTCCGAGATTTGCCAGTACTGCTATAAAAATGTGAGGCATGAGGTTTTGCTTTCACAGCATAGGCACATCTTTCTCTGTGTCAGTTCTGTTCAGTGAGTGGCTAAGTAAAGCAGCGCATTCAGTTGAGGCTGTGCGGTCAGAGAACAAATAGTAAAAAAAAAACTTCTGATTCTAATTGCTTCTAATTTGTTTCGATGAGTCGTAATTTTACATGTATAAATAGCCCAAATCACAGTACAGTCATTATCTTAACTTATGTGTTGATGATTTTTCCAGACAATGTCACGGTTGTAAATCAGGATATTTAAGCAGTGCAGAGCAGCAGCTTGGAAATGGCTTGGTGACTGCTGGATAACATGTATAGTCTTAATGTGTTGCATTTCAGTCACAATATATATTTGTTAAAAAAAATATCTAAATGAGAGTAGCTTTCTTGGGAATTCGGCTATATTAATAGGACAATTCCAAGGGTCCGACGAGAGGGGGGTGGAGGTTAGGATGATTCCAAGGGCCCGATGAGAGAGTGGGGGTGTGGGGGTCTGAGGTTTGTGAATTTAATATATTGAATCTAATACAAAGTTTCTGTCTAGAGTTATTTATTTTCTAGCTGACTATGGAGTTTATGTACAATGAATGTCTTTCCTGAGGTAAAGACTTTCCTTGACATTGTTCGTGTATTTCTGTGGCTGAAAAAAACACATTTATAGTTTGTATTTTGTAATAAAATTGACAGAATTTGAAAGCTGATACAAAACTGTGATTATTGGATGGCGCGCTAAATAGCCTAATGAATGGACTTAAAGACGTGAAATATTTCTAAGCATTTATACAAAGCAAGATGACGAATGGTAAATTTTTTGTAATAATCCCAGATCATAATATTTCACTACATAATTACACACAGAAAATGTTTTGTTAGGTAAATTGCTGTCGGCAGTAGCTTTGCGATTGATATCGCATATCCTGCCTGAAAAGACCATTAACATTACTACAATTCACATCTGCAGTAATAATTAACAGACATGAATCCTAAAAACGAATAATGTATGAGCAAATCATGACTTTTCACTTTATACCTACCTTTGAATAGGCATAAGATTTAGTCTCAGACATAGCACTATGCATAGAGGGTGCAACAGATATTAATTCTACGCACGACTTAAAGTATATTTTACGTACAGCCTAGTCTTACAACCGGGTGTACACCCAGCTGGTGCAACCGGCCCCTGGGCTTTAGCTACTTTCAACTGAAAATAGTTGGCAATAGTGGCTTAGTCTCTTAGTGGCTGACATTTGTTTACCCCAGACACAAGCGCCATGTTGCGTTGTGTCAAAAACAAACAGAACCCCTTGTAATCACTGATGCTTTGTACTCTGGATATAGTATACAAGCTTAATTTCTGACGTGATTGAGCTACTCTCATCAACATGATAATTGAAAAAGTAAAAGAATGTTCACATATTAAAAGCATATTAGCATATTAAAAATAAATAAATAAATAAAAAACTTACATGTCATGACCTGATTCCCTGACCTATGGAAAAGTATTGACATAGTGACACTGTACAAATACGAATTCAGTACATATTCAATTCACAATTGATATCAGCCAATATGTGTTTGTGCAATGCCCATAATAGGTTAAATACGGATACATAGACTGTCAGTGTATTTGGAGAAGAAAAACTGATCGGTGTGGTGTCTGAGAAAAATAAAAAAATAAAAATTTGTATTTTCTATATATAATACATAAATATATATTATATATATATATATATATATAATATATATATATATATATATATATATATATTGATATAACAGTATTTATGGCCTTCTCTTTACTGTCCAAATAAAGTTGTCAGCATTTCTCTGTGCAGTCCTCAGAGGGCAAGATTTACAGAATAATCCACTTTACTCCAGATATCCTTATCGCCCTTCCAATGGCTACTAGGCTCAAGGCTTCCTCTTCTTCCACAGAGCTTAGAAAAGAGTGAGTGTTGAAGAGATTGTGAGGAGAGCTGGTCAAACGAATACATTAAAAGAAAAATATCTGTCAGCATTTTTGTCAATTGTTTTTCATGAGAAAGGGGGATATGTAGAGCAAAAAGAAATGTAGTCCTATATGAATTTCTGTTCTAGTGGGAGAAAATGAATGTGCTCTTCTTCAGCAAATATTGGGGATTTAGAGACTTTATGATTTGACTTTATCCATGTTCTGTTGAGAAAATAAAACAAGTTATTATTTGTTATTTTAACAAAGATTGCGATCTTTGTTTTACACCTCAACATGTTACATTAAAGAGATAGTTCAACTAAAAATGAAAATTCTGCCATCATTCACTCACCCTCAAGTTGTTCCCACCATGTAAGACTTCAGAACACAAATTAAGATATTTTTGATGAAATCTGAGAGCTTTCTGACGCTCCATTTTTGTAGCTCCTAAAAATTAAGGTTGAACCACTGATGGCAAATAGACTATTTTAACGATGTCCTTACTACCTTTCTGGCCCTTGAACATGAATAGTTGCTGTCTATGCAGGGACAGAAAGCTCTCGGATTTCATCAAAAATATCTTACTTTGTGTTCTGAAGATGAACGAAGGTCCTTTTTTATTAAAAAAGGATCCTTTTTCCTAATTTTTATTGTCCCTTTTTAACAGAATTTTAACTGTCCCTTTAAGTCATTATAGCCTGATGTTGCTGTCATTTTAAAACCCTCTGAAGTCATAAATCACCAAATCAATAAAGTTTTCAATGCTATTTCTTCAATGTTGTTTTTCTTTCAGTGCTATTAAAAAATAGACCCTGCCCCTGCCCATTTAATCACCAATGCTAAAGTGCCCTTTCAGTCCAATGTAGGTGCCCCCTTTTGGCAACACATAGAAGACAAACAGCATATTAGCAGGTGGTCATAGTGCTTTGGCTTGTCAGTGTATGTATAAGAGAGAAAGATGATTTTTAAGTAAATCTTAGATACTAAAATTAGAGAGAATTAGTCATACTAAAGGTCAGTTCTAGTCAGCAGAAGGTGATTTCAGTGAGCACCAGTAAGAGACCTAGTGCAGTCAGCTTATTTATTATATTGGCGTTCAGAATGAAGCCCAGGCTTAGAGCGGGCTGTAAATACTATATAACACAAGTGCCGATTCTGCAGCTCTGCCACAGTGAGCAGGCAAGCAGGAATGAAGCTTACAGCTGTCTGACACAAGTTCAATTTCGCACCAGTCAAAGATGATGTTGGCAAAAACACTCACGGAACCTCAAAAGTAAACAGAGTTAGACCTGAAGTAGACCTGCAAACAAAGTGCGACAGCCTCAGATTATTGCTTACAAAGGGAAAAAAGGGTTGTGTGAAGCTAGATCTTACCACAGAGTACAGCTCATCTTTTCCCATAAGCAGCACTCATTAGATTTGACAATAAGAACCTTCACAACACTTATTTTTATTTCATGGCATCTCTGCAAATGTATACAAACATTCTGTGAAAATCTAGGTTAGGCATTTCACAAAAATACACTATCAACCAAACTCTGTGTCTGTAGCCTTGTAGTATGATGGGGCTAGTACTGATGTAGCGGTGTATTCTCAGCACAAATTGCCAACTAACAGCTTGCCTCCATAAGATCGCTGTACGAAAACATAAACAATTTTGAAATTTATTGTTTTAAAACCATACAAAATAAGCTGGTGTTGGCAAAAATGAATGCGGAGTGCTGAAATCAGCTGCCAACATACATTATATCAGCCTCCTGTAATCCCATTATTGACAAAACATTCCTATTCTCATAAATGAGGACTTGCTTTTCTATGATTCTTCAGAGGGGGGCCTGGGTTTACATTGCACAGGTTTTCTATGCAGACTTTCCCATGCCAGATTTCTAATTGATCTTGTTCTACATTACAAATGAGTCATCCATATTAGTGTTGGCCCTTTCGCAAAGAGAACAACACCCCCTTCTCTTATCCCCATGTTGCAGGCGTTCATTAGCATTGAACAGAGACTGCATCCTGGCATCCATGGACAGCACTGCCATGCAAATGGGTATGAATAGTTAATGTGTCATGGAAAGTCCTTGTTTGCCTTTTGGTTGGTTGGTTTTGTTTTGAGATTTTGGAAGGGAGAACATGCTGAAAACATGGTGAATTCCTCTGGTTTCTACTTTTACACGCTTTTGACCAACTGCAGCATATCCAATACAATTAATGGATGGCTGCATGTTTGTGTGGAGATAGCTGTGTGTGTGTTCTGGTATGTTTTCTGTGATAAAACTGGTATTTGTGTATGGAAAGGCACTTTTTTTGAGCTACTACACTACCTTAAATGTGATAAATTTAAATATTTGTGTGAATAAGTTAGTAAATCATTCCTTTATGTATGTTCATTACAGTTTATCCTATTTAAAGTAGTAAACAATATACCTTTCCTGTAGTGCTTTAGCATTCATGTAGCTTAAAGGGATAGTTCACCCCAAAATGAAAATTTTGTCTTAAATTACTCCCCCTCATGTTGTTTAAAACCCGTAAGACCTTCATTCATCTTCGGAACACAAATTAATACATTTGTGCATAGACAGCAATGCAACTGACATGTTTAAGGCCCAGAAAGGTAGCAAGGACATCGTTAAAATAGTCCATGTGACATCAGTAGTTCAACCGTAATTTTATGAAGCTACGAGAATACTTAGCAAAGAAAACAAAAAATAACAATGTTATGTCATGCCTTGAATGTGTCAGTTGCGTTGCTGTCTTTGCAGAATCAGAAAGCTCTCAGATTTCATCAAACATATCTTTGTGTTCCGAAGATGAACGAAGGTCTTATAGGTTTGGAACGACATGAGGGTGAGTAATTAATGAGATAATTTTCATTTTTTTAGTGAACTATCCCTTTAAATAGTAGTGTGTACATCTCGAATGCAATGTAAGTTGCTTTAGATAAAATTTCCAGGAAATGTGACCTCATAAAATACACATTTTGATGTAATGAAAACTGTTTTGCATGAAAGTTCTAAATGCGTAAATATCATGTAAAAATGAAAATCGAGTCATTCAGTCACCATTATATTGTTCCAAACCTGCATGACTTTCTATTTTCTGTGGAACAAAAGGAGCAATTTTGAGGAATGAAAGGCAATATGGGATATGATGCCCTCTGAAGATTTTTTCTTTTGAACAGAAACAAAACTTTTGTCATTGATAAAAGTCATATTTGAATTTGTTTCCAGCTGTATATTAAGAAAATAAATACATTTTAAAATGAATAAAAATGTAGTATTTTACACACACATATATATATATACCCTGGAAACTCACGAGGTGCACCTGCTCACGAGCACTAAGGGCTGATCGGCCACACTTGGGAGGCTTGTCAGTAGGAGCTCGACGCACTGCGCACGGCCACAGCACAACGCTTTCCGTTACCCGACCCCCGGGTACAAGTGACACAGCTCTTGCCAAAAATGACGGCTCATGTTGATGTGGAAGCTTTTCTACAGATGTTTGAAAACACGGCGACCCAGGAGGGCTGGGGGAGGGAAGACTGGGCACGGCTGCTGGCACCCATTCTCACGGGTGAGGCGCAACGAGCCTACTTCACCCTACCATCCTCGATGGCAGACAAATACAGGGAGCTCAAAAAGGAGATCCTGGCCCGCCTGGGGCTTTCTTCGGTCTGTGCGGCCCAGTACTTCCATGACTGGGAGTACAAACCTCGCCTCCCTGCCCGAGCCCAAGCTGCCGAATTGTTCTGCCTCGTTCAACATTGGTTATTGGATGGAGATCCCACAACGGCCCAGGTAATGGAAAGCGTCGTTATCGACCGGTTCCTCCAGGCTCTTCCGAGGACCCACTGCCAGGTGGTTGGAATGCGGAAACCCGCCACCATTACTGAGCTCGTCGAGGCCGTGGAGCTGTCGGATGCGGCCCAAAACTGGGATGCGGGGGAGTGAGCACCGCCGTTTCCCCAGAGGGTGGTCCAGGAGCGACGCGTGCCGGAGGGCACCCCGCGACTAGTAGGCAGGCCGGCGGCTCCCGCGCCGAGGGACGAGCCCATGCCAACAGAGGTACCAACACCTCCTGTATGGACGTGGCTGGCAGGCTTTATCGTCCACCGTGACCTGCCCGTGGGGGCTCCAGAAGCGGAAGTAAAAATCAATGGCCGCCCGTTCCCAGCTCTACTGGACTCCGGCAGTGCGGTCAGCCTCGTACAGTCCCGAATCCTCGTACCCTGCGGGGAAACCAAAGCTTCCCTCCCGATCACTTGTGTGCACGGAGACACGCGATCCGTACCGGCCTGGAGAGTGACTATCTTGGCTGGCCCTGGGACTTGGCCGGTGGAAGTGGGGGTAGTGAAGGATCTGCTGGTCCACGTCCTTCTCGGGAGGGATTGGCCAGGGCTGGACCGCCTGCTTGTCGCCGTCGTACACCCTGTCAGCACCAGAGGGAGCCGCCGTGGGAAAAGGCCGGCGAGAAGAGCCCATCGGTTCGTTCGCCAAGGAACAGCGCGAGGATGACCATCTAAAGCACTGCTGGATGCAAGTGCGCATGTTAGAGGGAAAGGAGACGCAACCGGGGTCCCATCCTCTCCCGCATTTCATTGTCCAAAACGGCCTGCTCTACTGTGTAGCGCGGCGAAGGGGGGAGGACAAGACCCTATTGGTGGTGCCGCAGACGAAGACAGTGCTAGAGTTGGCACACTCGCACCCGCTTGCCGGCCTCCTTGGAGCGGCCAACACCACGCAGCGGGTCCGAGACCACTTCCACTGGCCGGGACTGGAGACCGAAGTTAAACGTTTCTGTCAGTCCTGCTCTACCTGCTAGAAAACGTCCCCAAGGACGCCTCCCCCTAGCCCGCTGATTCCCTTACCCATCATCGAGGTGCCCTTCGAGCTCATCGGGATGGATATCGTGGGGCAGTTGCCTAAGTCTGCCCGGGGTCACGAACACATCCTGGTCATCGTCGACTATGCCACCCGATACCCAGAAGCAGTGCCCCTTCGAAAGGCCAGATACTGACCGACCAGGGGACCCACTTCATCAGGATCCACTGTCCCGGCTAATGGCTGACCTGTGCACTCCGCTCAGGGTGAAGCAACTGAGGACCTCCGTATACCACCCCCAAATTGACGGCCTAGTTGAAATATTCAACCAAACCCTCAAACAAATGCTGCGATGAGTGGTAGCCGAGGACAAACGAGACTGGGACCTCATGGTGCCATATGTCCTGCTCGGTATACGGGAGGTACCTCAGGCCTCGACCGGCTTCACCCCTTTCGAGCTGCTATTCGGACGCCAGCCCCGGGGGCTGCTGGATGTGGCAAGAGAAGCGTGGGAGCAACAGCCCGCGCCCCACCGCTACGGGATCGAACATGTGAAAGAAATAAGGGAACGAATCGACCGGGTCACGCCGTTAGTCCGGGAGCACCTCACCAAGGCTCAGCAGGCGCAGCAGCGGCATTACAACCGAGCCGCCCAGCCTCGAGAATTCCGGCCGGGGTACCGAATGATTGTCCCTGTCCCCAGTTCGGCCTGCAAGTTCCTGGCCAGCTAGCAAGGCCCGTATACCATCACGGAGAAAATCGGTCCCATCACTTACCGTATCCGCCAGCCAGGACGGCGGAAGGCAGATCAGCTATATCACATTAACCTGCTGAAGAAATGGGTGGGGACAAGGGACCAGCTCACCGCCCTCGCCACAGTGGAGACGGTGGTCGTAGATGTCAACCCACAGCTGTCGGCAGCTTAGAAGGCCGAGCTGCAGCACCGGTTTGGCCAGTTCCCCGATGTGTTCTCCCCGATCCCCGAGCGGACCCAGGTCCTCCACCACGAGATCCACACACAACCAGGAATCATCGTCAGGCAACGGCCCTACCGAGTCCCAGAGGCTCATCAACAGGCTATTGAGGAGGAAATCCAACAAATGCTGAAGTTAGGGGTGATTGAACCATCTAACAGCCCTTGGTCCAGCCCTATCGTCATGGTACCAAAACCAGATAGCCCCCTTCGCTTCTGCAATGATTTCTGCCGCCTTAACGAAGTCTCGGAGTTCGACGGCTACCCAATGTCACGGGTGGATGAGCTCCTGGATCGTCTGGGAAGGGCCCGGTACATCTCCACACTTGACCTCACAAAAGGGTACTGGCAAGTGCCCCTCTCTGAAACTGCCAAACCCAAAACAGCCTTCAGCACCCCCCCAGTGGACACTGGCAATACCGGACCCTACCCTTCGGAATGCACGGGGCTCCCGCCACGTTCCAGCGCATGATGGACATCTTGCTGCGGCCCCACCAGTCCTATGCAGCGGCGTATCTGCATGACGTGGTAATCCACTCCGAGCGTTGGGAAGACCACCTAGACCATAGGTCACTAACAGGCGGACCGCGGTCCGGGTCCGGACCCAGAAGCCGTCCCATACGGACCCGGACCTACAGCCAAAACAGAAGGTTATGATATGATTTAAAACCTGACGGGGCGCTTCTATTTTGGCCGGCGCAGCTTTTGCAGTCTTTACGATAGCGGTAGTGGAAAAGCATAGACCAATTGCATGCGAGTTAAGCTATCCCACGTGGTACCCCTCAGCCAATCAAGCCTGTGCATTCCAGGCGGTAAACATTGCGACTCTACAGTGCAGACAGATGAGAGAGTTAGAGGCAAGTTAAGTTGAGAAAAAGGCGAGTGAGACGGAGAAAGTTGAGGAAAAAGACGAGTGAGACGGAGAAAGTTGAGGAAAAGACGAGTGAGACGGAGAAAGGTGAGAAAAAGACGAGTGAGACGAAGAAAGGGAGAGAAAAAGACGAGTGAGACGGAGAAAGGGAGAGAAAAAGACGAGTGAGACGGAGAAAGGGAGAGAAAAAGACGAGTGAGACGGAGAAAGGGAGAGAAAAAGACGAGTGAGACGGAGAAAGTTGAGGAAAAAGACGAGTGAGACGGAGAAAGGGAGAGAAAAAGACGAGTGAGACGGAGAAAGGGAGAGAAAAAGACGAGTGAGACGGAGAAAGGGAGAGAAAAAGACGAGTGAGACGGAGAAAAGGAGAGAAAAAGACGAGTGAGACGGAGAAAAGGAGAGAAAAAGACGAGTGAGACGGAGAAAAGGAGAGAAAAAGACGAGTGAGACGGAGAAAAGGAGAGAAAAAGACGAGTGAGACGGAGAAAAGGAGAGAAAAAGACGAGTGAGACGGAGAAAAGGAGAGAAAAAGACGAGTGAGACGGAGAAAAGGAGAGAAAAAGACGAGTGAGACGGAGAAAAGGAGAGAAAAAGACGAGTGAGACGGAGAAAAGGAGAGAAAAAGACGAGTGAGACGGAGAAAGGGAGAGAAAAAGACGAGTGAGACGGAGAAAGGGAGAGAAAAAGACGAGTGAGACGGAGAAAGTTGAGGAAAAAGACGAGTGAGACGGAGAAAGGGAGAGAAAAAGACGAGTGAGACGGGAGAAAGGAGAGAAAAAGAAGAGTGAGACGGACGAAAGTGAGGGAAAAGACGAGTGAGACGGAGAAAGGGAGGGAAAAAGACGAGTGAGACGGAGAAAGTTGAGAAAAAGGCGAGAGAGACAGGAGAAAGGGAGAGAAAAAGGCGAGTGAGACAGAGAAAGGGAGAGAAAAAGACGAGTGAGACGGAGAAAGTTGAGGAAAAAGGCGAGTGAGACGGAGAAAGGGAGAGAAAAAGACGAGTGAGACGGAGAAAGGGAGAGAAAAAGACGAGTGAGACGGAGAAAGTTGAGGAAAAAGACGAGTGAGACGGAGAAAGGTGAGAAAAAGACGAGTGAGACGGAGAAAGTTGAGAAAAAGACGAGGGAGACGGAGAAAGTTGAGGAAAAAGACGAGTGAGACGGAGAAAGGGAGAGAAAAAGACGAGTGAGACGGAGAGAAAAAGAAAGGGAGAGAAAAAGGCGAGAGACGGAGAAAGGGAGAGAAAAAGGCGAGAGAGACGGAGAAAGTTGAGAAAAAGACGAGTGAGACGGAGAAAGTTGAGAAAAAGACGAGTGAGACGGAGAAAGGGAGAGAAAAAGGCGAGTGAGACGGAGAAAGGGAGAGAAAAAGGCGAGTGAGACGGAGAAAGGGAGAGAAAAAGGCGAGTGAGACGGAGAAAGGGAGAGAAAAAGGCGAGAGAGAAAAAGGCGAGACGAAGATGGAGAAAGGTGAGAAAAAGACGAGTGAGACGGAGAAAGTTAGAGAAAAAGACGAGTGAGACGGAGAAAGGGAGAGAAAAATAAGGAACAAATGGCGCTCTCCAAAAAAAGAAAAGTGGACAGCGAAAATAGAGCATTTAATCCAGAATGGACAGACTCATTTCTGTTTATACTTCCCACTGGGAGCACTAAACCAGTGTGTCTCATATGTTCAGAAACCGTGGCACTTATTAAAAGTGCCAATGTGAAACGCCATTATGAGACAAAACATAAAGGTTATGAACAAACATACCCACTCAAATCTGAAGTGAGATCACAGAAAATAAGTAGTCTCAGAGCCCAATATGACCAGTCCACCAAGATCCTGAGTCACACATTCACTGCCCAACAACGTGCTCATGAGTGTGCCCTCAGAGTTGCTTGGATTTCGGGTCAACACAAAAAGCCATTTACTGATGGAGGGGTTGTCAAAGAATGCATGAGTGCAGTAACCGAAACACTACTTGAGGGAAATCAAAAACAAGTGCTTTGTGATAAAATAAAGCAAATACCCATGTCAGCATCATCTGCCACAAAGAAAAGTTAAATATTAACTCAGGATGTGCTAACCCAGCTAGATGAAGCCGTGCATAAGGCATCATGTGTAGGCTTAGCTGTGGATGAGTCCACTGACATGTGTGACAATGCTCAGTTGTTAGTGTATGTCAGGTTTTTTAACACAGACCAGAAAGCATTCTGTGAAGACCTGTTAGGTGTCACCCCCTTCAGACCAGTACAAGAGGAGAAGACATCTACCTGGCCATTAAGGAGATGTTAACAAAGAGAGGAATAAAGCCAAAAGAAGTGGTTTCAATAACCACAGATGGAGCCCCTGCTATGATAGAGAGAGAGAAAGGAGCTGTATCAAGACTGAAAGAGGACAATCCTGAGCTCATAGCTTACCATTGCATCATTCATCAATCTGTCCTCTGCGCCTCCCTGTCAGATGAGCATGCTGAGGTGATGAATACAATGATGAAAATGATCAATTTTCTCAGGGCATCCTCTTCCTACCAGCATCGCATGCTTAGGGAATTCCTCAGAGAAGTTGACGCCAATGCTGATGATCTTTTGCTGCACAACAATGTGAGATGGCTCAGTAAAGGCAGGGTGTTAGCACGCTTTTGGTCCATCAGGAAGGAAGTAGCATCTTTTTTGGCAGAGCTAATAAGTCAGAAGGCAACACAGTTTTCTCTCTTTTTAGAAAATGAGAAACAGATGGATAATGTGGCCTTTTTGGTTGATATCACTTCACATCTGAATGAACTGAATTTGAGGCTACAAGGCAAGGACAATTCAATTTGTGAACTGATGACAGCTGTCCGCTCCTTTCAGAGGAAACTTGAGGTGTTCAAGGAAGACCTGCAGGGAGACTGTGCACACTTCCCAGCAGTGCAGGAACAGATTCAGGGACAGAGAGATGTATCTTCTTTTGTTGACTTTATTGATAAGCTGATTGTAAACTTCAGCAACCGTTTTGACAGCTTCAGCTTTGGACAGCAGCTCACCATGTTCATTCAGAACCCATTTCTCATCACAGATGTCAGAGGGTTCTCAAAGGAAGTCACACAGCACTTTAAATGGGTAAATGCTGGGCCTCTCCAGATGCAATTGGTTGATCTCCAAGCAAATGTGGCCCTGAAAGAGCAGTTTGTAAGAACTGACCCTTCCACTTTCTGGCTCCAAATGGTCCCTGAGACAGCTTTCCCAGGTCTGAGGAAAGTAGCCCTATACATCTTGACCATGTTTGGCTCCACATACAACTGCGAGGCAGCTTTCTCCACAATGAACATAATCAAAACTAAATATCGTTCCAGGCTCACCAATGAGCACCTCCACATGTGTATGAGAATGGCTCTGACTCCATTCAAGCCCAGGTTTAAAATCCTGGCAAGACAAGCTAGAGCTCAATTCTCTCACTGAGCAAAAAAAAAAGTGGGGGAATGGGGATATAAGAGGGGAGAGAGTGATTACTTAAAACTGTTCCAATTGTTAGGATGTGTTGAGATTTATTATCTGTAAAATTGGTTGAGACTGTTGAGTCAAGATGTAAAACAGAAAAGGGGAAATTCAAGCTTTTTCTCCATTTATTTTATTTTTCTGAAGTTAAGCACTTTATTTGAACATACACAATTTTCACATTTTATTTATTTTATCTTATTTTGAAATGCAGCCATACATTTATTTAGTTAATGAGAGAACATACACATATATATATATATATCTACAGTCATACATATATGTTCAGTTCTATGTTACATGACAATAAATATTGTCAAAAGTTTTTGAATTGTACTGAATTAATTTGATTTGACAGTCAGGTATTGATTACATGCAAATGTTGATAGAACTACTAGGCTACTAAAATATATATCACACTAATAAGTTAGACATTATGATCTTCCGGACCTTTGCTTCAAGAAATTTTCTCTAACTGGACCTCTTTAAATTTTAGTTGAATACACCACCTAGACCGTCTGCGGAGGGTGCTGATGGAGCTACGCAGGGCTGGGCTCACCGACAACCCCTGCAAATGTCACCTGGGCCTGTTTGAGGTGACAAGCGTCCCTGTCATTTAATAAATCCACCCTCCGGAGCCTTACATCAAGCTCTCCTTGGTGGTGATCCGTCCACCCCAGTTAACAATATATATAATATATATAATATATATATATATATATATATATATATATAGATATATAATAACGAGCTACTATTGAGCATTAAATGCACACTGAAAGTCAGATTTGGAACAGCATGAGGCTGAGTACATAATGGCAGAGTTGTCATTTTTGTGTAAACTATTCCTTAAAGTGTGCATGGTATCATGCTGAAAATGGGACTTTAATACATCTTGTCAAATATACAGTTTCTGCATAAAGAAATTAAAACAATACCCCTTTTTTAAAAAAAATGCAATACAACATAAACCAGCACACTAACAGAACCACAGGATGTTGAGAGTGTTTGAGGAATGGTGAGACAGAGCAGTGCTGCATATTTTTGATGATTTGTCGAATACTGAAGAAGAGGGCTGCCTGTGGCACAACTCTCCACAGGGAGCCGGAGCAGAGAGAGAATGCTATGCAGATGATTCCCACCGGATTCTCATGCACTGATTTGAGAGCTTGAAAAAGAGGCAGAAGCTGATAGAGACGGAAGGGTGAAAATGAGGAAGCAACCTTTGAATAAGACATGGGTAAGAAGTGGTTAACAGATTAGTAGGCCAGATTTTGTATTGCAGTGGTTGTGCTATAGTTTAATTACATGACTGAGTAATAAGTATGAACAACATATATTTTAAACGTAATTATTGTGGAAGAGCTTGGAATTACTTAATTGGTTATTGCAGTAAAATCAATCTGTAATGCATGTAACATGGACACTGTAATGTGTTGCCATTTAGTGACAGAACAAAGTACACTAAAAAAGTGTACTGTTTTGCCTTTCTTTTCATGTGTGACAGCTTTGAAAACAACGTAAACTAAACAATGGTGAAAACTATGACAGCTTGTATATGCTGGGTTTCCGCTGCAGATGTAGGGTATTTTTTGAGCTATTTATGGAAATTGTGTGTTTTGTCAAGAATATTTCCACGGCTTTGTTATTGTTCTGGTTATAAAATTGTTAGTGTGTGAGAGACTGTGCATGATGGCATACAGAAGACAACAAATAGTTTCCAGCGAAATTCACATCACATGTTGTCATCTCTATGTGGCAGCCTATTTTACCTGACAAACAATGACATTCAACCTTCAACAATATGCATGCATCAAATCTTTAACAATAGCACTCAACATTACCTAGAATACTACTTATGCACATTTGACAGTTTTCAGTTCCTAAACAGCGAGCAAACAAGACTTATAAAAAAAACATCAGCATTTTGACATTTTTCATGAACCTTTGTGTATTTTAAGACATTAACAGTGTCAGAGGAGAGGATTTAGGGGAAACATTCTCACACTCCCTTTCAAATTCATTCTAAATCTTTTAAATTGTAGTCTCAACTCCTTTTACTTTCCGCTTACCTACAGCTATCCCATCTTAACCTTATCCACCCTCCAATGCCAGCTTTAAAGAAACCATTTATTTTCTCCCTAGCATCAAACTACTGTTCCGTTCCAATCAATACTGAGAATAACATCCTTTTTCATAAACATTATGCTTAAATATGTAGAACATTCTATTCTAAACTCTACCCACCATCTAGATTTACACATTTAATCAATTTATGCACTCCTTTGGAATCAAACCAATAACCTTGGAGTTGCTACATGAACACTTCGTCCATCCATGTTCCGCAACTGTTCATGCGATGTAATTTTGACGTAAAGGATCCATGTGCAGCCATTTTTCCCCGTTCGCGCAGCTGTGTGAAGGTGAATGTTGAGAGACAGAAGAGTCCACTAGGTGGTGCTGCGTATGTATCAAACTGTTCCATCAATGTTTCTCCACGATTGAGCATACTTGTGTGGACATAGCTGTGCGGGAAGTGAAGTATATTTGAAGCAACTTTCAGCATCAAACAGATACATTTAACAGTAAAACCCAAAAGAACAACTAACACTGAAACACACGATCATTTAAATAATGATCACTTAGCTTGCCCTTTAGGCCACAACCTATCCTTCTTTTAAATTCAGAAGTGGTGGACTCTCTCGAGTTGTTACCGCTTGTACGGACATGCTGCCACTACCAACTTGGTGTTAGAGGAGTGTTTATACAAACAGAGCACTGGCAGGCTGCTAATGACTTCAGGGACTTTGGGCCTACACTTGATAGTGAATCTGGACACTTCAGGCTTGAAACGCCAAGAATGTTTCGAGCACCTCTTGGCCAAGGTTGTCACAGTAACCAAGTCTCATTATGTCTTCAGTGTAAACTTTCATTGGCTGATGTAAAACGCCATTCCCATCTTCTATGGTCCCACAGTTCATTCAGAATCAATTTCTTATCTGGCTGTAGACTGTCTTTTCTGTTTTCTTTTGATACAAGAAACAATGTTCTATTATTTATTGACCCACATGCCATTTTAAATGTTTTTTATGCAATTACAATGAGTAGTGACAGGAGCTTTTAAGCTTCAAAATGGACACAAAAGCATACAATTATCAAGCATCACTCTGTTCAGTTTTAAACAGAGCTTTATCCTACTGTAAACTGCCAAAAGGCATTAATGAGAAAAGGACTGCCTGTGGACTGAGACGATCTAAGCCTGGTTCAAGCTGCTGACCTTTATCAGTGGAAGCTATCCAAGGATCTGCAGTCCCTGACCTCATTGAATTTTCCAAAAAAAAAACTTTACTGTTGTTAGTTCCCCTTTAGGAACTCGAGCTGTGTCAAAACACTTTGGGAACACCTCCAGCGTGACTACGCTCTGAATAATGTGTGTAAACAGTCCAATGGATGGGCGAGACGTCAGGGACGGGGTGATGTAGTGACCAGGAAGCTATAAAAGCATGTGCGGTGGAAACAGCAGCAGCTTTTGTCATTCAGTGAAGCACTCTGTGTGTGTATGTCTTATTTACCTTTGTCTGTCATGATCTCCAACGATCTAAACATGCCAAAATCAAAAGATAAGACAAAGCATAAGGGTGATGATAGGATCAAACATCAGTCTAGGCTCTTGGCGTTGTTTGCTTGAGAGCAAAGCACACTGAGTCAGCTCTAAAGGGGCCTGACTTCTCACCTGCACCTCGTTTTGTCCTCATTATTCTTCCCTTTATCTGGCCCTCTTGGATACTATCTTGTGTCAGTCCGTAATATGTTGTGCAGCAACTTAGATCGTCTCTGTTCATGCTGTGTTTGTCTGAATCAGCTTTTTAATTTATTTTTTCAAGTCTAGTCAGTCTGGCGTTCCTGTTTTTGTCACCTCCCCCTTTCTACCCTCCTGCCTCCCTAGAGCTCTGGTCGGCCCACTTCCGTGACTCTCGCTACTCACAGGCCTGTCTCTCCTCGGCAGTTCCGTCCTATTCCTCTCTGCCCACGCTCGTTGCCACCCCTGGGATTCATCAGCGGCATTCTATTGCCGGTTCGCCGCCTCCCCTCCCCGCGGGCTCGACCGCAGCTGGTCTAACCTCCGCGCTGACCTGAACTGACTTTTTGCTGGGGTTTTGCCATCTGGCTGAATTATTGACTTTCTGTCATCCCAGTTCAATAAACTTGGAATTTGTTTTCACCTGCAGTCGGATCCCGGTCTCGTTTCTGATAGTACGGACTGACCAAGATGGATCCAGCGGATGAGGAGTTTGTCAGATCAGCCATAGCTCATCAAGGAGCTCTCCTCGGTCACCAAGCTAGCCAGCTCTCATCCACCACTCAGGAGGTTGCTACCCTCAATGCTCAAGTGGCGGAATTAAGCAGCCACTTTCGTGAACTCCAACAGGACGTTCTGTCATCCTCCGCGACAGCGGTTCCCCTGTCTCCTTCTCACCGCGAACCCGAGCAGCATGCCAACAACCCGCCCTTATACGATGGAGATCCAAATTCATGTCAGGCATTCCTATCTCAGTGTTCTCTGGTGTTCGCACTGCAACCACGCCGGTATGCTACAGAACGGTTAAAGGTTGCCTATATCATTACACTGCTGACGGGAAAGGCTCGCGAGTGGGGGACTGCCGTTTGGGATGCTAGAGCCCACTTTTGCCCGGATTTTGAGGAGTTTCGCGGTGAGATGACAAAGCTTTTTGATCTCTCTGTTAAAGGAGATGAGGCTGCATCCAAACTAACGTGGCTCTGTCAAGGAGGTCGTTTCGTGACTGAATATGCCATTCAATTTAAGACTCTAGCAGCTTCCTGCGACTGGAATGAGGGGGTGCTGCAAGCTATGTTTCGGGAGGGGTTGAACTTCGAGATCCAGGATGAGATTGCTGCCCACGATCTACCCAAGACCTGGAGGGCTTTATCAATCTGGCTACTCGAGTTGAGAGCCGCCTTCGCTTGCGTCAGCGACGCTTGGCTCCCCGCTCGTCCTGGGGGCTGGAGGAACCCCATCCTTTGAGGAGCCACTCACCACCTCTTTCCTCTCTGGCTGAACCTGAGCCCATGCAGTTGGGGCGGCTTCGATTGTCAGCTCAAGAAAGAAAACAGAGGCTGGTCCAGGGTCTATGCCTCTACTGCGGGAGGTCGGGCCACTTTGCTCGGTTGTGTCCGGTAAAAGCCAAGGCCCACTAGTCAGACGGGGAGTCCTGGTGGGCGTTTCTCCTCTAATCTCCCCTCAGTCATGCACCCAACTCTCTGCTACCATCACGTACCAAGACTCGGTCCACCCCTGCAAGGCTCTGGTTGATTCCGGTGCGAGGGCCAGCTTTCGGGCTGTAGCAGGCCAAGAGCTGGGGCATCCCTTGCCATCCCCTCCCCTCTAATACTCCTGTAAGGGTCTGGGCCTCTCTGGCCAGTATTTAGCCATTATCAACCACACCAACCCTAGTGTGAGTCTTGAGGTCGGGCAATAACTAGTTACTCCTGGAGTCTCAGATCTAGTCTTGTTCTGGGGCCCCATGGTTGGCTATCAGCACAACCTCATGTGGATTGGTTCCGCAGTTCAGATATTGTCTTGGAGGTCACAGTCTGTCATGCTTGTTGTCTAGGTGCGTTTTCCTCTTTGCGGTTGTTCTGTGTGCAGGTTGAGGCAGCTGATTCCTGGGGTCAGGGGGGGATCCATGATCTGAGGTGGTTTTCAGCAGGTCACGGGGCACTCGCTTCCCCCCCACCGGGCAGTTCGCTGGCACGAGCGCCTTCCAGGCAATTCTCCGCCCCGGGGTGTCTCTTTTCCATGTCAGGTTCCAGAAACGCGGAGGACTATGGAAAATACATTCAGGATCGTGAAAGCCGTCTCATAGCTAATCGGCCTCCCCTGATGGTGTGGTTCTCTTCGTTAAGAAGAAGGATGGCTCTCTGCCTCCTTGTATCGATTACCGAGGGTTAAATGACATTACTGTAAAAAACAGGTACCCCTTGCCATTAATGTCATCTGCCTTTGAACTTTTGCAGGGAGCCAGGGTCTTCACTAAGTTAGACCTCCACAACGCCTATCATCTCGTCCCGCATTCGCGAGGGCGATGAGTGGAAGACAGCCTTTAATACCCCGACGGGACATTATGAATACTTGGTCCTTCCGTTTGGGCTTACTAATGCCCCTGCTGTCTTCCAGGGCATGGTTAATAGTGTGCTGGGAGACATGATTAACCAGTTTGTCTTTGTGTACCTCGATGACATTCTCATCTTTTCCCCATCTCTTCAGGTACACACTCAGCACGTGCGACAGGTCCTCCAATGGCTGCTGGAGAACCAGCTTTATGTCAAGACGGAGAAGTGCGAGTTCCATGCCAAGTCAGTCTTGTTCTTGGGCCTTATTGTTTCAACTGGGGAGATTAAGCCGGATCTGGCCAAGGTCGAGGCTGTCACTAAGTGGCCAGTCCCCGACTCCAGGAAGGCTCTGCAGCGTTTCTTGAGCTTCGCCAACTTCTACCGGCGATTCATCAGGAACTTTGGCCAGGTAGCTGCACCCTTAACGGCGCTCACCTCCAACAAGGTACCGTTCACCTGGAGTGCTCAGGCTCAGGAGGCCTTTGATAGATTAAAGTCCCGGTTTGTCTCTGCTCCTGTTCTCTCCATTCCGATCTCGAACGGCAATTTTATCGTGGAGGAAGGCTCCAGGGTCGGGGTGGGCGCAGTCTGGTCTCCCGATCCGCGAGACAAGGGAAAACCCCTGTGCATATTTCTCCCCGCTCAACCCAGCGAATGTAATGATTTTTTTTTTTTTTTTTTTTTTGACATCGTAAACGGGGGCTGGATGGAGGTTAGGTTGGACTTGGGTTGAGTGGCGTCACTGGTTGGAGGGGTCAGCACGGCCCTTCTTGGTCTGGACGGATCATAAGAACTTAGAATATATCCGTTCGGCCCAGAGGCTGAGCTCGTGCCAGGCTCGCTGGGCACTCTTCTTTGACCGTTTTAACTTCACCCTTTCGTACCGGCCCGGGTCCAAAAACGTTAAGCCCCATACTCTATCCCGCCAGTTCGAGCGCCCGGGAGAGGAGACCCCAGCCAATGCCATACTCTCTGAGGGAGTGGTGGTGGGGGCCCTCTTCTGGGAGGTTGAGCAGAAGGTGGAGGAGGCCGGACGAAGGGTGGAAGTGCCAGCTGAGTGTCCGGCGGGTAGGTTGTTCGTGCCAGCCGTGTTGCGCCCTGAGGTCCTTCAGTGGGGGCATGAATCTAGGGTTGCCTGCCATCCAGGAGTCAGGAGATCACTGGCTGCCATCCGCCAGCGATTTTGGTGGTCCTCTATGGGCCAGGACATCAGGCAGTTTGTATTGGCTTGCTCTGTCTGTGCCCAGAACAAGGTCTCTAACCGTCCCTCCGTTGGTCTACTCCAACCCTGCCCATTCCCTCTCGTCCCTGGTCACACATAGCCTTAGATTTTGTTTCTGGCTTACCCCCTTCAAGAGGCTACACCGTTATTCTCATGGTGGTGGATCGCTTCTCTAAGGCGGTTCATTTCGTGCCCCTGCCTAAACTCCCCTCTGCCAAGGAGATGGCCCAACTGGTAATTGACCACATCTTCTGGATCCATGGTCTTCCGGTTGACGTGGTCTCTGATAGGGGTCCCCAGTTTGTCTCCCGTTTTTGGCAGGAGTTTGGTCGACAGATTGGGGCCTCTACGAGTCTGTCGTCAGGTTTTCACCCTCAGACCAATGGGCAGTCCGAACGAGCCGACCAGAATCTCGAGAGAGCTCTCCGCGGCGTCTCGCAAATCCCTGCCGGCGGAGCAGCCAACAGCTCAGTGGTGGATTGAGTATTCCATAATCTCTCCCAGTAGCATCCACAGGTATGTCACCTTTTGAATGTTCTGTTGGCTATCTACCTCCCTTGTTTCCCTCTCAGGAACCCGATGCGGCTGTACCGTCTGCCCTAGCCTTTGTCCGGAGATGTCGTAGTGTCTGGAGGAAGGCTAGGAGGGCCTTGGTCCAGGCCTCCAGACGGACCAAAGCAGCGGTTGATCGCCACCGGATTCCGGCGCCCCGCTTTGTCTGTGGTCAGAAGGTATGGCTGTATACCAAGGACCTGCCTCTCAAGGCTGTATCTCGCAAGTTAGCGCCTAGGTTCATTGGCCCATACCAGATCACCAAGGTCCTCAATCCGGTAGCGGTACGGCTCAAGTTGCCTCCCTCTCATGGTCGGGTACACCCTGTTTTTCATGTATCCAGGATTAAACCTGTTTTCAGATCTCCCCTTAATGCCAACATTTCATCCCCTGCCCCCACTCCCCCTCATCTAGTGGATGGTTCTCCTGTCTATTCTGTTAGGAGATTACTAGATGTTCGTCGTCATGGAAGGGGTTTCCAGTACCTGGTGGACTGGGAGGGTTACGGTCCGGAGGAGAGGACTTGGGTTCCGGCTCGGGATATTCTGGATCAGTCGTTGATCGAGGACTTCCGCCGGACACAAGGTAAACCCCCCCCTTGAGTCGCCTGGTGGCGTTCCTTGGGGGAGGGGGTGGTAATGTCCTATTTCGGTGGGTTCTTCTTGGGCTTGGTTATCTGGGGACAGGCCTTGTTTGGCGGCTTGGCCATGTGCTTGTTGTCATCATGTTGTCACCCCGGGCCCTCGCGTTAGCCTGTTAGTAATTCTCCCTTTCACCTGCACCCGTTGTGTCTCACTGATTCTTCCCTTATTGGCCCCTTGGATGATATCTTGTGTCAGTCCATCCTTGTTGTGCGAGCTATAGATCGTCTATGTTATGCTGTGTTTGTCTGCATCATTTTTTTATTATTTTTTAGATCATAGTCGTCTGGCGTTCCTGTTTTTGTCACTCAATCTTTCTACCCTCCGCCTCCTAGAGACTGGTCGGCCCACTCCGTGTCTCTCGCTATCACAGGCCTGGCTCGCATCGGCAGTGTCCTATCATCTCTGCCCACGCTCTGTTCAACGATGGGATCATCAGGCATTCTATTGCCGGTTCGCCGCGCCCTCCGCGGGCTCGACCGAGTGGTCTAACCTCCGCTTGCCTGAATGACTTTTATGGGGGTTGGCCATCTGTCTGCTTATTGACTTTCTGTATCCCCGTTAATAAATTGGAATGTTTCACTGCAGTTGGGATCCCGCTCTCGTTTCTGACACATTCCAATGATCAGAAAAGAGGAGGAACCAACAATAAAAAGGAGAAGTACAAATTACTAGACTTACTATATATTATAGTCGTTAAAACGCATGTGCAACAGTAGCCTACTTTTGAAGTTTAGCAAGTAATATTCAGGAAATATCAGATATTGAATTGATGTTTGACTTATTGGCCTGTTTTTTTTGTCTTTTTATCCTCATTCCAAATGATAAGAAAAGAGGAAACCAACAATAAAATGGGAGAAAGTGCTAAATTATTACTATATTACAATACTTTATAGTAGTAAAAACACATGTGTACAGTAGCCTACTTTTTGATCAGTTCGTCAGTAATATTTAGGAAATAATAGATATTGCCCTGCCACATCCCTGTTGGGCAAAGGGTCGAAATAATCACTTGTTTGTGCTTCGTGAACACTCTCGCCTTGCACGGTGGCACCATTGCGCTGCAAAGATGTACCAAGAGAAGCGCGATTATCAGACGACCGATCGTCATTTCCAAAAGACAAATATTCACCTTCAGAGTCAGAATCAGCGAATAACATTTACAACACATCCTCACTGTACACCTTTTTATTAGCCATTTGGTGATTTTCTCTCACAAATCTCACAGCTTACCTGCACGCTATGAACTGAACTGCTTCCGCATCAATGACACGATAGCTCACTTGCTCTGCTCTTTACTCAAACACTTTGAATAGGAACGTGACGTAATTTTGGTCTAGAATCGAAGTACTACATGTCTGCCATCTAGTGGTAGGGAATACAAATGAGATATTTCACCATATTAGGAACTACAGTCTATTTTATTAAGTATGGCGTCTTGTCGCAATTTTGCGACTTTGTCGCTTAGAGGGTTAAATTGGAATGGCACGTCGAGAAGCAGGCTGATCTCGCTAAAAGCAAATTAGATGTGCGCTTTTTAGGGTCGAAACCGCTCCCTCTACGCCGGGGTTTGCCATTTTTCCCCAATCTTCACACCGAGGTGTCGAGATCGTGGTCGAGACCATACTCGGCCCGCCTCTTTAGTCCCTCCCTCATTGATTACTCCAACGTTATGGGACTAAATGAGCGCGGTTATAGGGTGATTCCCCGGGTTGAACAGACACTCACGAGCTATCTGTCTCCCAGTGTGGCATCGTCCCTGAAAGCCCCGGCATTGCCCACCAAACCGCTACATACTACATCGGCGCTGGTGGGCAAAGGGTACACGGCAGCAGGTCAGGCTGGTGCTTACCTTCACACCATGGCAGTACTACAGGCCTACCAAGCAGACCTGCTGAAAAAGCTGGATGAGGAAGTGAAAGCCGAAGATATTAAAGAGCTTTGGTTGACCCTGTCTGAGATTAAAGAGAAAGACAGGGTCTTCCTCCTCAACGCACCCCTTTCACCTTCTGGCCTGTTCGGCGACGCCATTAATTCCATCGTCAACAGGTTTCAGGAGGCCCATAAACAAGTGGCGGCATTTCAGCAGTTCCTCCCTCACCGCTCTCTAGCTCATGGGGCTGCTGGACGTGAGCAGGTCTGAGGACCGTCCTTCTGGCTAAGAAGTCTTCGGCCAAGAAGCCCTGATGGTCGTGTTCCAGGGCTTCTGAGGGCAGCCCCCGCTGGGCAAAAGCGGTGTTAAGCTCATTATACGGTGCCTGGCTCTCCTCAGTGCCCTCAGGAGGCTGTGCTGCTAACCCTGCCACTGCCAGTGCTTCAGGGCGCAGCTGTCTCCAGCGAGCGCACATCTCAGTGTCTGCCTGAAAATGTAGCGGCTCTGGGGGGCCAGTTCGGTCGTCCCATGCCTGTCCTCCGTTTCAGGGCACTGAACGGGCCATTCTATTACACCAGAGGTCAGTCTCGAGAGATTGATTCCCTTAGTAGATTTTCTGGCAGCATGGAAACTTCTGCCAAATATCTCACGTTGGCTTCCTGCAGACTGTAGAAAGAGGTTCAGAATTCAGTTCGGTTCTCCTCTGCCTTGTTTCAACGGGATCGTTCCCACCCTGGTGGGTCCAGAGCAGGCTCCGGTATTAGAACAAGAAGTAAAAACTCTTATACAGTGGGGAAAAAAAGTATTTAGTCAGCCACCAATTGTGCAAGTTCTCCCACTTAAAAAGATGAGAGAGGCCTGTAATTTTCATCATAGGTTTACCTCAACTATGAGAGACAAAATGAAGAAAAAAAAATCCAGACAATCACATTGTAGGATTTTTATTAAAGAATTTATTTGCAAATTATGGGGGAAAATAAGTATTTGGTCAATAACAAAATTTCATCTCAAGACTTTGTTATATACCCTTTGTTGGCAAAACCTTTTCTGTAAGTCTTCACAAGGTTTTCACAACTGTTGCTGGTATTTTGGCCCATTCCTCCATGCAGATTTCCTCTAGAGCAGTAATGTTTTGGGGCTGTCGCTGGGCAACATGGTTTTTCAACTCCCTCCAAAGATTTTCTTTGGTTGAGATCTGGAGACTGGCTAGGCACTCCAGGACCTTGAAATGCTTCTTACGAAGCACTCCTTCGTTGCCCGGGCGGTGTGTTTGGGCTCATTGTCATGCTGAAAGACCCAGCCACGTTTCATATTCAATGCCCTTGCTGATGGAAGGATGTTTTCACTCAAAACCTCACGATACATGGCCCCATTCATTCATTCTTTCGTTTACATGGATCAGTCGTCCTGGTCCCTTTGCAGAAAAACAGACCCAAAGCATGATGTTTCCACCCCATGCTTCACAGTAGGTATGGTTCTTGGATGCAACTCAGCAGTCTTTCCTCAAAGTTGAGTTTTTACCAAACACGTTCATTTTTGGTTTATTTGACCATATGAACATTCTCCCAATTTCCTCTCTGGATCATCACAAATGCTCTTAGCAAACTTCAGACGGGCTGGACTTGTGGCTAACGCAGGGGGACACGTTGGCATGCAGGATTTGAGTCTGGAGCCGCAGGTTTAGATGGTGCCTTTGTTACTTTGGCCCAGCTCTCTGCAGGTCATTCACTAAGCCCCCCCCCGTGTGGTTCTGGGATTTTTGCTCCCAGCTCTTGTGAACATTTTGTCCCCAGGGGGTGAGATCTTGCGTGGAGCCCCAGAGAGAGGGAGATTATCAGTGGTCTTGTATGTCTTCCATTTTTCTAATAATTGCTCCCACAGTTGATTTCTTCACACCAAGCTGCTTACCTCTTGTAGATTCAGTCTTCCCAGCCTGGTGCAGGTCTACAATTTGTTTCTGGTGTCCTTTGACAGCTCTTTGGTCTTGGCCATGGTGGGGTTTGGAGTGTGACTGTTTGAGGTTGGGGACAGGTGTCTTTTATACTGATAACAAGTTCAAACAGGTGCCATTAATACAGTTAACGAGTGGAGGACAGAGGAGCCTCTAAAGAAGAAGTTACAGGTCTGTGAGAGCCAGGAATCTTGCTTGTTTGTAGGTGACCAAATAACTTATTTTACCGAGGAATTTACCAATATTCTTTAAAATCCACATGTGATTTTCTGGATTTTTTTTCTCATTTTGGCTCTCATAGTTGAGGTATACCTATGAAAATTACAGCCCTCTCTCATCTTTTTAAGTGGGAGAACTTGCACAAATTGGTGGCTGACTAAATACTTTTTTGCCAATGTATTTTATTGTTCCGAAGAAGGATGGAGGGTTGCATCTCATTTTTAGATCTGCATCAGTTGAACCGCTGAGTCATGCGACTGATGTTTAGGATGCTCACACTCAAACAAGTGGTGTCTCAGATCAGGTCCGAAGACTGGTTTGTCACAATCGATCTAAAAGACGCATACTTCCACGTCTCCATCCTTCCCACTCACAGGAAATTCCTGAGGTTTGCTTTACTTGGAGTGGCATACGAATATCTGGTTCTACCATTCGGCTTGTCTCTCAACCCCCGAATGTTCAAGAAGTGGTGGATGCTTGCTCTGCTCCACTGCACCAGGCATCCGCATACTCAATATATTGACGATTGGTTGATTCTGCTCAATCGGAGCAGAAGATGGTGGGTTCGGTATCGAGAGTCGTTCCGTCCACATGAGAGAGCTGCGGGTGGACGCAAGAAAAGTGTCATGTGGTTTTCGTCACAGGCCTGGTGGTTGGAGTTCCTTTTAATTGCGTAGTTAAAGATGAATCCAAGGTGTGCGGTTGGGTTCAGAGATCTTCAGTGGTTGGGCTTGCGTAATGAGTGCACCACCTGCCCGCGGGGGGTCGTGTGCGGAGCATTAGGCCGCGACTTCCTTATGTTGAGTCGCACATCACAGCTGGGATGGGAGATTGTTGGCAACGTTTGAGTCGACTGAAACGACTTCCTCTCAGATCCTGAGAGGCTCATGTGGTTACTGGTGCGCACCGATTGTACTGTCACTGCGCGTGGGCTCTGGCTTCATTATCCCAAACGCTTTTATTTTTTGTGTTTTTTTGGTCTGCGTTCGCGCTCCCCTTAAAGGATGTTTGTGAGTCTACCCAGAGATTTTGATGGTTTTTTAAGGTAGTAGTGCTCCTCGGAGGTGGGAGTGACTCGACTGCGAACGTGCTGTTCGCTTGTGTGAGCAGTTCACATCCTGTGATTCAATCAGGAGCAACTCCTGTCGAGGCCGGGGAATGTGAGATTCTCCAGACCAGAGTGATGTGTCAGATTTGTGAGATGTGTTCCCGGCTCGGGTGGGCTCCATGTTTCGTGTGGAGGTCACCAGCTGGACCCAGTTAACTGCCCGGTTGTTTTAGTGCTGGAGTGCCTGCAGGCTCGCTATCAACGGGTGACCCACTCACCTTGAAAGTACGGTGAGCCATAGTGTTACCACGAGCACTAAGTCCTTATGGGTCAGTTTGTGGGAAGAAACCCCTGGTTACACGTTTCATCCGCGGTGCACTGAGCCCAGGTATGCTCTCGTGTCCCTGTGGGACCTGGCGTGGTCTTGGAGGCTCTCTGCAAACCTCCTTTTGAACCAATAGAGGAGGTTTCAGATCGGGTTCTGAGACTGAAGACTGTCTTCCGATTAGCCATCTCATCGCTGAAGAGAGTCTGAGATTTGCAGGCCCTGTCAGTGGCACCCTCCTTCCTAGACTTTGCGCCTGGTTTTGCCAAAGCTTTTCTTTACCCCAGGTACATTCCTAAAGTGCCCTCCTCTCTGCCACGGCCCGTCATACTACAGGCCTTCTGTCCTCCTCCCTTCAGAGAACCCGACCAGCAGAAGCTTAATTGAGGTGGTGCCGACCACTGGCACATACGTCCACTGGTATGCTGCAATGGAGTGCAATCGGGACGCGTCACAAAATCCCTATATTGGCTCTTGGTATCCGGGAGAGGGCACTTTCAGTGAGGATGGGGGACGCTGCTGCGATCTGCAGGTTAAAGTACCGCAGAGCGTTACATGTGTACAGCGCATGGATCTCTATGTTCTATGAGTCCTCTTGTCTCCCCTCGCCCCATGCAGGATATTTGTAACGCTGTGGGTTTGTCTATGCCCTCACCTTTGTCAAGTTCTATGACCTCGATGTTCGTACTGCTTCTGATTCCTCCGTCCTCTTGCCGTAGTTGTGCTAAGTACATACACACTATGCAGGGACTTGAAAATCTGGCGGGGGCTGCGATGTCTCTTGCACAGCGAGCGTAGAGCTGTCTCGGCATTAGAGGGTTACTGTATGTAAACCGTCTCCTAGTTAACCGATTACTGTGGGCCTCTGTGCACGGTCCCGACGCCGCGGCATCTGGTGTAGTATCGGACGGCAGCTTGTCGAAAGTTGAGGTCAAGCGTTTACATGAAGCTGGAATTCGTAATTGGACAGATAATCATTCTGGAACTAGGCTTGGTTATGCCGTTCACGAGAGGATGTGTGCGGAGATTAATCGGTGATCACGCCATTATTTGTTTTGCATGTCTTTATGAATCCGATCAAGATGTTGTTTGGGTTGGTGCTTGGATTTCATAAAACTCTCAGGTTTCTTGTAATTTCTTTATTTATTAAAGTTTGAGCTTTGCTGACATGAGGGTCAGTGTTAGAAAAACATGTACTTTTTTATATGAAGGCCAAGGACAAATAAAATGCTGATGATTAATGATCACATAAACAATGAGGATCTGAGGATAACTTCATCTACCGCAGTTATTTTCAGTTAAGGTCAGTCCATATGACCTTTGAGAAAGCCAGTAATCAAAATAAGCAGAAAATCTGCATTATCACAACAAGCAGTGCGAAACAAATTGTAATATTTGTGTGACTCAGAAAGCTCCCTCAGCTGTCGACCTTCACATGTACCAATACTTTACATGAACGATCATGAACTTAAGCACATATGAATGTACACACATGTCTCTATATAGCACATACAACCACATATGGTCTCAAACTCACACCTCTATTTCAGCCATTTTACACATGATTACAGACTGTCTATCTCTGCAGGCAGGCTCAGAATAGCTCTGCAATGATACTGGCTACAAAAAAAAGAGGGGGGGGGGGGGGGGGGGGGTGGGAGCGATGAAAGTGTTTGAAAGTGTCACCTTGGGCCACCTATGAAATGCATGTTATCACTTGTTACTGTCAAAGTACTGAAACAAATAAAAATGTAGATTTGTAACAACAAATTGAGTTTGCAGTTGTGTGAATATACTATTCTTTGACATAAAATGAGTGTTGTTGTCAAATCATATGTAAACGATGAAACCTATTAAAACAAAACAAATGAATCTGTCTTGTAGTGTTCTGTATGAAATTAGGTATTAATAAAGAGTGTTTTTATATTGTGAAATTATTGGTGTGTTTTATTCTAGATTTCTGGAATTACAATTTCAGACTGAAGAAAGTTCAGGTTTGCTTACAATAGAGCTTGCGATCATTGAAGTGTGAGCGATATTTATACCCTTCCTCAAACCTTGTTTACTCCGGTCTGTTTACCTTTCACTTTCAGGTTACACAGCTAAAATGTCACAGTGTTCTTAAATGTCCCCTTCAGCGACAACCTAGACACACTCTAATATACACTGAAACACTCTTTCTCACAAGTCATTTTTCTTCGTTAAATGAACAAATTTGGCACATAAAAGCTGAAGCATCAATTATTGCCTTACTGAGATGCAGCAACATATTTTGAAGAATATCTGACTGTGTCGTCAGAACACATTGTTCTAAACTAAATTGTTTTCATCACGTAAACTACACAAGGCAGATAACACCTAGCTGGATATGTCATCAAATGACTAAACAAGAAAACTCAAATGTTCATTTCTTCAGAAGTAATTCAATGAAGTTCTTCTCTGGTGCTTCCTGATAACAAAAGTTCTGAGAGTGTGGAAAATTGGTAAAAATTGTTTTCAACGGAATAAATACTGCCTGAGGATCTCATGTGGGAGCTGATATTGATTTTATAATAATATAATCAGCAGGTTGGAGCTTCTATGAAAGTAATACAAGAACACTTCTAATAGTGTGTCATTGTACCAAGGCTGTTAACAAATCCTTTGAAAATTACCTTATGTCCCAAAAGTATTTCATTACTAAACAGTGCAATACTTTTGTAAACACAAACATTTCAGGGTAGTTTCCATAAATTAGCATGATTGGACCACACAACTGTTAAATCTAAGATTATAGCATCAGGAATAATACAGCTTGGGCCC
This sequence comes from Sinocyclocheilus anophthalmus, assembly GCA_018155175.1. NCBI lineage: Eukaryota > Metazoa > Chordata > Actinopteri > Cypriniformes > Cyprinidae > Sinocyclocheilus > Sinocyclocheilus anophthalmus. The sequence goes on along the minus strand of JADLZN010006910.1, from coordinate 165,709 downwards.
CAAAGGAGTCATCAGCCACTTGCTTGAGATACATCAAGGAGATCTTGAGAGAATTGCTGATTTAGACATATACCTCAATCATACGTAGTTTGTGGTCCCAGAAAGCCAAGGTGTCATCCATAAGCTAGAGGAAACTATTAACATCAAACCCATTCAGCAACTTAAATACTCACAGGGCCTCAATGTGCCATATGCAAAATATTTCTTCATTAATGTCTCATTAATCTCCTACACAATAAAGGAAATGCTTCGCAGTATGACACAGCCCTAGAGGAAATGCCTAGAAGAAATGACTGGGAGTAATTAGACACTGCCTTATCATTTTTCATCAAAATCATTTTTACAAACTACAGAGGCCCCATACCTTCTCAGCAAGGCCTGTGGCCTCAGGTAACAACAGTTCACAGTCTCCATATGCTTTGGACATTGCTATGGACATTTCTAAAACAAGTGGAAAAATTAAACCTGAATAGGCTGAACTGCAATAAATATTCACATCCCAAAATAATGATGTGATCATACAATCATAACACTTCTAATGAGGTAAGTTGGAGTAGCTTTTTAAATATATATTTGTCAAAAGGATATATGGAATAAGAGTATTTCTTTTTGAGTTGTATGGTAACAAATATTGTTTTAAGTATAATGTTTAAGTATATGATCTGAAATGGGGCAGAAGACATGCCCAAAGGCATGTGTTGCAGGTGTTTTTATTATTTAAATTGGTAACACTAGATTAGGGAACACTATTCATTATTAGCTAGTTGCTTATTATTAGCATGCATATTACTAGCATATTGGCTGTTTATTGGTACTTATAAAGCACTTTTTAATGCCTTATTCTGCATGACATTATTTAGGTCTCTTAACCCTACACAATACCTCAAGTAGAAAATTAGGAGTTGATTGAGAGAAAAACTAGTTGGTAGTGATTATGTGTTTCTAATCTAAAGTGTTACCTTTAATGTATAATAAGCAATTACATAATATTTGTAAATTTTATTTATATATATATATGATATATATATTTAATAATACTATAATCATAACTAATAATAATAATATAATAAATAAAACTATAGAATAATACTGGTAAGTTATTTTAATAAAAAGTATAAACTCACCACTGATATAATTAAAATACCAAGATGGTGCACTCACATTACTATGAATGGGAGAAAGTGCAATGTGTAATATGGCAGAACAAGTATTGCCTTTAAAGAGCTAGTCACCAATTGGTAAAGTCAATGCATCACTGCAGCAGCTAAAACAATAGAAGAAGCAACATTTACAGGACAGTTAATCAGTCAGTTTATTAATTTTTTTCCTGATTTGAAATATGTCGCTGAAATGTGAGTGTGGCAAGCAGTTTTTTAAATTTCAGGATTTTCAATTTAGGTAGGAACGACTTGTCTGTAGCCAACATGGCCACCGAATGAGTGCTTTTCTGAAATAGACTTTGGAATCATTCATTGAATTCAAATATTTGCTAGTATGACATCTATTCAATTAAAAATAAAGACCTGCATACAGTACGTAATTCATATAATGAAATAGTGTATGTTTGAATGAATATGTTCTTTTCATTGCCATTAAAGTGAAATAACTGAACGTAAACATAGGAGCCTAAGAAAACATTTAGATTTTAGAAGAAAATTTCAAATGGCACTTAGAGGCTTTTTCAACTGCCTTCATTTAGGCTGGAAACGCACGTTTTTTTATTGAATTCTTTTAAACACATCATCATCTTTTCATTGTTTGTAAAATGATTCCAGAGAAAAACTGGGAATCATACACTAAACGACTGAGGATCACACAACAATGAAAATGAGTGTTCTAAAATACACTGAACAAAATTATAAACGCAACACTTTTGTTTTTGCCCCCATTTTTCATGAGCTGAACTCAAAGATCTAAGACTTTTTCTATGTCCACAAAAGGCCTATTTTTCAAATATTGTTCACAAATCAGTCTAAATCTGTGTTAGTGAGCACTTCTTTGCTGCTGAGATAATTCATCCACCTCACAGGTGTGGCATATCAAGATGCTGATTAGACAGCATGATTATTGCACAGGTGTGCCTTAGGCTGGCCACAAAAAAAGGCCACTGTAAAATGTGAAGTTTTACTGTATTGGGGGGTCCGAAAACCAGTCAGTATCTGGTGTGACCACCATTTGCCTCACGCAGTGCAACACATCTCCTTCGCATAGAGTTGATCAGGTTGTTGATTGTGGCCTGTGGAATGATGGTCCACTCCTCTTCAATGGCTGTGCGAAGTTGCTGGACATTGGCAGGAACTGGAACACGCTGTCATATAAGCCGATCCAGAGCATCCCAAACATGCACAATGGGTGACATGTCCGGTGAGTATGATGGCCATGCAAGAACTGGGATGTTTTCAGCTTCCAGGATTGTGTACAGATTCTTGCAATATGGGGCCGTGCATTATCATGCTCCAACATGAGTTGATGGTCGTGGATGAATGGCACAACAATGGGCCTCAGGATCTCGTCACGGTATCTCTGTGCATTCAAAATGGCACCAATAAAATGCACCTGTGTTCGTTGTCCATAACATACGCCTGCCCATACCATAACCCCACCGCCACCATGGGCCACTCAATCCACAAAGTTGACATCAGCAAACCACTCACCCAAACGACGCCATACACGCGGTCTGCCATCTGCCCTGTACAGTGAAAACCAGGATTCATCCATGAAGAGAACCCCTCTCCAAAGTGCCAGACGCCATCGAAAGTGAGCATTTGCCCACTCAAGTCGGTTACGACGACGCACTGCAGTAGTCGAGACCCGTGAGGACGACAAGCAGCAATGGTTCCTGACGACGGGTTTCTGACAGTTTGTGCAGAAATTATTAGGTTATGCAAACCGATTGTTGCACCAGCTGTCCAGGTGGCTGGTCTCAGAAGATCTTGGAGTTGAAGATGCTGGATGTTGAGGTCCTGGGCTGGTGTGGTTACACAAGGTCTGCGGTTGTGAGGCCGGTTGGAAGTACTGCCAAATTCTCTGAAACACCTCTGGAGATGGCTTATGGTAGAGAAATTAACATTAAAATCACGGGCAACAGCTCTGGTGGACATTTCCTGCAGTCAGCATGCCAATTGCACGTTCCCTCAAAACTTGCGACATCTGTGGAATTGTGCTGTGTGATAAAACTGCAAATTTTAGAATGGCCTTTTATTGTGGCCAGCCTAAGGCACACCTGTGCAATAAAATCATGCTGTCTAATCAGCATCTTGACATGCCACACCTATGAGGTGGATGGATTATCTCGACAAAGGAGAAGTGCTCACTAACACAAAGTTAGTCAGATTTGTGAACAATATTTGAGAGAAATAGGCCTTTTGTGTACATAGAAAAAGTCTTAGATCTTTAAGTTCAGCTCATGAAAAATGGGGGCAAAAACAAAAGTGTTTAAAATTTTGTTCAGTGTATGTGTGTGTTTGTTGTCCTCAATAATCATAGTCTGAAGCTAATAATCTGAGTATTTGCCCATCATTTAATACATTTTTTTGATATCTGTTAACTCTGACTGTCCAAAATATGTTGACTGGCTATAACAAATAGGTAAAAGTCGAGTAGAGTAGATTTTGAAATTACTTAATTTGTGAAAATACTTCCTACAATTCAGCCTATTCAGTATTCACTATTACATTTGTTTTCCTTGAGGAGGTATAACTTTAAATTTACACACAGTAGAATGTAGAAATAAGTGTTTTTCATTACTGACAATAATGCCTTTAATCATTTTCAAAGTTCAAGTTCATCCTGCCTTAGTAGTGGAAATATTGCCACTTTTCATGAATGTACATTTTTTGCTATACCAAACTGAATGATCAAATTTGACTTTTATTTCCTTATAATATTTTGGATGCTGTATCACGCCACACATTGCAAAACTCATCTTTAAAAAAATTATAATCAGTACTATTACTGTCAGTAAATGCACCGATTTTGGGATGAACATCTTCCCACAATTACCCTTCCACTAATTAAGTTAAGAAGAATTGGACTTTGTTGTTTAAACAATGACTGTACACCAAAATTCAGATTGAGGAAGTCTGAAGTCACCCACAAGAAGATTTTGTTGTGGTCTGTGGCTTTTTTTTATCCTTCAAAGCAGTGTTTCTCAGTGCTGTTCCTGGAGGCCCTCAAACTCAATTTTTAGGTCATGTAGCTACTAATGAGCTGATTAACTGGTGATAATGATAAGATCCAAAACTCGAAGCATTGAGATGCCTGTGGTTATGTTTTCCAGGAGGTGTGACTTGAAAGGAAGTTAGGTTTACATCTCAGTTCTGCTCCTTTGCATTTAAACCTCCATGCACATGCTTCACAAGCACCAAAAAACATCACTGTCCATATGCTAAAAAAAGTGAGTGCGGTTTTTACAAGTTGCACTTTACGTTGAGCAACCTGCACGTCTCTGTAATTTATCTGAGTAAACAGAGCTTGGTGTTTGCAGGTTCTGCGCCGCATTTCGATCACACTGTGGTGACAGGGAGCACCTGTGGACGAGAGGGCGAGATAAGAGCTTGTCAGACGCAGTGAAGCCGCAGGACTCGCCCCAGCATACCAATGCTGCAGGACAAATAACTTCTCAAGGTAATTCTATTCCAAGGTCTCAAAGCGACAAGCTCTCGGCAACTGCAATTAGCTCAGATAATGCTGAGCATTGATTCCAAAAACAGTGCTGAATATCCATTGGAAGACTAGCCCTTTATTGACTGTGGTTCTCCCTGTGGAAATTTAAATAGACACAGGGTTATAATAACGAAATGCCCACATTTAAATAATCTCCCCCCCCCCCAAAAAAAAAAAATAAAAAAAAATAAATACAATTTGAGGGAATGAGGCCTTGTTGATTAGCCTTAGTGTGTTGTTGTCATGTCCAAGGGATGCTGTGGTAACACTTTAGTATAGGGACCAATTCTCACTATTAACTAGTTGCTTATTGCATGCCTATTAATAACATATTGGCTGTTTATTAATACTTATAAAGCACATATTCTGCATGACCATATTCTACGTCCCTAATCATAATTTAACAACTACCTTACTAACTATAAATAAGCAGCAAATTAAGAGTTGTAATGAGGCAAAAATCATAGTTAATGGTTTGTTAATAGTGAGAATTAGACCTTAAAAAAAGGTGTGACCAATGCTGTAGATCTACTATACTGACACACATGCAGCTCCTTATCTTCACAGACATAACCGACTGTGTTTATTTGAACTCTGTGGGTTTTTGACTTAACCTTATTTGTATTTGACAGTTGACGTGAAAGAGCCAGCTTTCTGTGCATGTGCTTTGTATCAATGCACTTGGAAAACTGTATATCAGAAGTTTAAACTGACAGGGCTTTTTGAAAACATGCAAAGAATAAACTTTTCATGATGACTAAGAATTGCGACATCATGTGAGCATAAGCAAGATAGATATGATAATCATAAACATCAAAAGCTGTAGGCACTGTTTAATGTTTACAATAATGTCTAATATAATTGCTTTCCAAAATGTAAAATGTGTGAAACTGTCTTTTAACAAACAGATATTGTATAGTTCCATAAGCCTTTAAAAGATGGGTTGACATAGGTAAGGAATAAAAAATAAATAAATAAATAAAGTAGTCATTGTAGTGTATTTTCTTTGAATGATATGTCAAACATCCATTTTTACTTTACAGTAACAATTTAATTTCGTTGAAAATAGCTCCTCATTAATTATCCTGTGAAATTAATGACTTAGCATCCACTGAGTACCAGATAAATACAAGAAGTCAAACAAGATTTTGAAAGCCTGCATATTGGCGTTAGGCCCAAAAAATTAACTGTGCATCATGTTTTTAAACTGCAAAAACATCTTCAGTTTCTAGGGTGTTAAACTGTAATTCTACAATGTAATCTTGAGAATTTTCACATATCTCTGTGTAATGTCTGATTACTTAATTTTAGGGAATTAATTTAATTTAATTCATCAGGGTTTTGACTGACTGAATCTGAAAATTCAAAGTCAACCTGATTAGAACTGATTCTAAATTTGATATTTTACACTTTATCAACTGTTCGTCCAGCGAGACGTTAATGTCCATGTATCTTAACCATCTGACTATGTGTATTTTCCTTGGCCACAGGTCAATACAATTATGATAATTTGTAAGCTCCTAGTGAGGTAACGTGATCTTGGCAAGGTTTGACTTTAAAATTATACGACACCAGAAAATGATTCTTTATAAATGAAACATTAATTTATTGGCTATTCTAGATTACATTAACTAAGCTAAAACACACAAACATACACACAGACACATACATACAGTTCTGAAGAATGAGAGTTGATGGAGTTCTGAGGAAAGCCCAAAGTTTAGCAAGATATTCGCTACATTTCTCTTACTGGCATCTTGAGAAAATCACAAAGCAGAGATTTGGCTTATGTTTACTGCTTAAATTAGGCTCGGCACAGTTCAGCAGATGGAAGACCTTGCTTGTACTTGCATTTTTGGGTGACAGCTGAAAAGCTTAGTTGTTCCTCGTGGCTACTGGAGGGAATTCCATTGCTGATTGGCTGTTGATCTGGAGCCGGAATGACGTATGGATGACGTCCTTTCGGGGAACCCCTCTTGGAGTAGTTGGTTCTTTGATGACACAGAGGCTGGAGCAGTCCTGCTAAAAGTCTGAGTTTGCAAGACTTTAAGTTCTTTGACGATCGCCAAGTCAACTGACGTGTTTTGAGGTTTTCGATGATCGGTCGCTTGATGATAAGAATGTGCGCAAAAGTTGGAGTGTCGTAACATGGCGGAAAAGGCAGAAGAGCAGCAAGTAAGGTCATGCCCATGTCACGAGAGGAGGTCTCTGCCATTCTTCTCGCTCGGACATGGATCTATTAATCTGTCGCTTTCTGTTTATCGGATTTAGCAATTTATGCATTAGACGGTCATGGGGTCTGGGCGAGTCTGTAGTTGGAACATTTCCAGATACCATGTTCTTTGTTCTGTTGTCTCTTAGATAGTTATATATGCTGAAGCCAGTCAGTTACACTGCACATTGGTCCCTGAAAGCCCGCGTAAAACAAAGATAGTTGGTATCCTAGTTGGTTCGGGTGTAAGCCGTTCAGATCCCCCTAGGGATAATGGACCGCCTTGAACGGAATTAGCGGTCCAGCAATAGGTGGTTGCCCTGTTGATCATTGATTTTCTTTACGACCGCAGATAGAGATCATAGGGTGCTCCTCAGTTTGTCTCAATGGAATGTGATTGTTTCATATGTGACTCAATGGTGTGAGTGGGTCCGTTCGCAGACAGAGATCCTACATCTGGATCAACATTCTTTATTTGCCCAGAAAAAAAAGTGATTTTAAAGGTTCAAAATGTTGTTTAAACCTCAAACCTTTCCGGTGAACCCTGAATCTAAGATTATAAATCATACAGTGAAATCATAAGTTTAGAAGACTTGAAATATAGTGCATGAGTTGTATGACTATGATGTGTCATTTTCATGATGACTTTTTTTAGGAGTTTGACAGATGTGGCATTATGATATGCCATTGCAATGATAAGAATTGCATAAAGACATTTCAAAACATATCCTTTCCATTTAAGGTTGTACTGTTCATTTAAAAGAAACAGGGAATTTAAAATGATTGTTGTAATTTGATAATTTAACGTTAGAAAAACTGGATTGAACTTGTTGAGATAAAGCTGCCTTCACACCGTGTCATACAGTAATTACCTTAATTCCGAGATGACAACACATGACTCGGACTTAAATAATGGAAACACTTTCTAAAATATGTAGGACGATGACCCTCCAGGAGCAGGATTGGACACCCCTACATGAACAACATTGTGAATTAATATTCACATGACCCTTATTTATCAATCTAATGTAGAAACGATCGTAGATCTGAGCATACAATTCAACTTTACGACAGTGATCACGTATAATTCATGAAACATTTGTATACCACCAATCCCATCGTACAAATGATCATAAAATTATCACTCCCCCAAAAACAGGGGCTTTTGCCTACAACATGGAGAAACATTTTGCCATCTCACCCATAGGCTTACTTCTATGTTGAAGAATAAGGTCGATAGCCTATTTAGGGCCAAATTTACTAACAGCTTGTGCCAGCGCAAACCGTCTTTAGGCGTTAAAACAGTACTGTCATGATTTACTAAAGATGCGCAGTGAAGAATCAGCGCTGAAAAGAATGGGTGCCCCGAGAGGGGCTTATTAGGTTGTGCAGCTGACTTATTGAATTGGATTCTGTAGTTTACCTTTCCGACTGCAACACATTAGGAAAGGAGGAGTATTCACAAATGGAATACGCAAATTGTTTACTAATGTTTGTGCTCATCAAATTACTGGTATTTGCGCCATTATTTAACGCCCAAAAAAATCATGTCCTAAAGTAGGCAGTAACTTGCGCATGCTCTGGGTAGATTTCATTGGTTTTATTGGAAATTATTGGTTGCTATGTAGTTTTAGGGTGCATTCTCAGTTCAATCATCCACATATTTACCCTCCAATGGGTGCTTTATGGAATTGTGTTAATGCTAATTTGACCTTTTTAGATAAACTGGCCTTAGTTCCCCTTACTCCACAACAAATACTTTAAATTTAATGGTTACTCAGAACAGAACAATGAAGAATGAAGAAGAATGAAAAATAAGTAGCTACAAAATTATATATTAAACTATAAAATCAAATAGTGACATTTATTATAAACAGCACACAAATGTTAAGCTAAATTAATTTATTTTAAGAAAAACTGAAATGACATTGGTCTCACAAGCCTCTCCCATTCGACAAGAATCCAAATGTTAAAAATTTTTCCTGTACATTTGTTTGCTAAAACATTATTACACTGAAAAAAAAAATTATAAACGCAACACTTTTCTAAGTGTTTAAGTCTAAGTCTAAGACTTTTTCTATGTACACAAAAGGCCTATTTCTCTCAAATATTGTTCACAAATCTGTCTTAAATCTGTGTTAGTGAGCACTTCTCACTAATCCATCCACCTCACAGGTGTGGCATATCAATATGCTGATCAGACAGCATGATTATTGCACAGGTGTGCCTTAGGCTGGCCACAATAAAATACCACTCTAAAATGTGCAGTTTTATCACACAGCACAATGCCACAGTTTGAGGGAGAGTGCATTGGCATGTTGATGCAGGAAGTCACCAGAGATTTTGTTTTTTTGTGCCGTTTGAATTGCATATTATGTCTCTACACATAAGCCGTCGCCAAAGGTGGACGTTTCAGAGAATGTGGCAGTTACATCCCAACGGCCTCACAAACCTGCAGACCGTGTAACACACCAGCCCAGGACCCAAAATCAGATCTCACCTCCAAGACTGTTTCTGAGACCAGCACACGACAGGGCCTACAACCCTCTGTTTGCATAACCAAAGAATTTGCAGACGTCAGACCGGTATCATGGAAGATCATCGCAATGCTCGTCGTCCTCATCGGTGGTCTCGATTGACTGCATTTTCGTCGTAACCAACTTGAGAGGTGGGCAAATACTCACATCGTGGCATCGGCACTGGGAGAGGGTTCTCGTTCTGGATGAAAATCCCGGTTTTCACTGTCCAGGGACTGATGGAGAATACAGAGTGTGGAGTGAGCAGTTTGCTGATGTCAAACACGTTGTGGATAGAAGTGGCCCTTGGTGGCGGTGGGGTTATGGTATGGGTAGGTGTATGTTATGGACAACGAACACGGGTGTATTTTATTGATGGCATTTTGAATGAACAGAGATACCGTGACGAGATCCTGAGGCCCATTGTTGTGCCATTCATCACGACCATCACCTCATGTTGCAGCAAGATAATGCATGGCCCCATGTTGCAAGGATATGTACACAATTCCTGGAAGCTGAAAACATCCCAGTTATTGCATGGCCAGCATACACACGGGACATGTCATCCATTGAGCATGTTTGTGATGCTCTGAATCAGCGTATACGACAGCGTGTTCCAGTTCGTGCCAATATCCAGCAACTTCGCACAGACATTGAAGAGGAGTGGACCAACATTCAACAAGCCACAATCAACAACCTGATCAACTCAATGCGAAGGAGATGTGTTGCACTGCGTGAGGCAACATTGGCTGGTCACACAGCTAAGGACTGGTTTCGGACCCCCGGACACCCAATACAGTTTAAACTGACATTTTAGAGTGGGCCTTTTTTTGTGGGCAGCCTAAGGACCTGTGCAATAAATCATGCTGTCTAATCAGCATCTTGAATATGCCACACCTGTGAGGTGGATGAATTATCTTGGCAAAGGAGAAGTGCTCACTAACACAGACAGATTTGTGAACAATATTTGAGGAAATAGGCCTTTTGTGTACATAGAAAATTCTTAGATCTTTGAGTTCAGCTCATGAAAAAAAACAAAAGTGTTGCGTTTATAATTTTGCTCAGTGTAATCACTCGCTGTTCTAATATCCGTGTAAAATCATTCACATGTGCAAAAATGTTTGTTTGGGCGCTGCATGCTGATTTTACAGTGGACCTTTTAAATTGAGCAGTGTAACTTATGTTTAGATTACTGCATTTTAGTTTGATTATGAATGGCAAGTTAGCAACATAGAACTGATATGTCGTGTGTGCAAAAGAAAATAAAGACATAAAGAAAACAAATAAAAAGCATTGAGTGCCACAAAATGAGTGCAGCCTATACTTGTCGCACAGTTTTTTTTATTTTGTTAATCTGTTAATTATTTAAGAGAAGTAGATTGTAATGGGGCTGACGAGACGTGAGATGTGCGGATCCATTTGCAAGCTTTATTTGTGGAGAAGACAGAGGCGTGGTCATAAAACAGGCATGGGTCAAACAATGGCAAAAAGGTATATTGAGGGCAAGACAAAAGAGTTATCCAAAGGAAGGCGTGAGTCAGTCGACGGTGAACATAATCCTGAGGGCGAGACAAATAGGGAATCCACAAGATGAGCTAGAGTCTAGGCGAGGTGCAAACACAGTCCGAAACAGCAAGGCAAAGGGTAATTCCAAAACAGGCTATAAACTTCAGGGCAGGCAGAGATCAGACAAAACAAGATAACAGGCAAGGATCAAGACACGGGTAAAACAGACTAAGAACAAGGCTATACTAGATTCAGAAACTTGGAATGGCTCCGTAAAGTAGCTATCACACGATGAGCGATAAGCGCTAGGGGGAGGGCTTACATACAATACTCGGCAGTTTGAAAGGGATCTGAGTGGGGGTAATATCGTGAGTGTGTGATTGGTTACAGCTGTGTGCAATCAGTGCAATGGATGATGGGATATGTAGTCCGGGATGACATGCAACAGTCTGTGTAGTGCGAGAGTCAATGTAATGGAAGGGTGACCTCTGGTGGCGATCGAATGGAAGTCCATGGACAGGATTTGTGACATATATTTTGTGTGGTCCTATTTATTTATATACTTAATTTCTATCTGTGACAATGTGGGAATGCTGGTTTTTGTTATGTGATATTATGCATACAAAGCTAAAGCCCTGAAAAAAAAAAGAAGAAGAAAAAAAATTGTACTAGTTAATGATCGACTAATGAGCTGTGGTTGTAAAAATGAACAAAACACTGTCATTATACAATTCTCTGCTTATCAAAAGTGATTTTGAGTAAGCTAAGTGCTGGTTAAGATCCTTGCAGCCCAGGGTGAGCATTCAAGGAAGCAATTGTATTAGAGCTTTTAAACCTTACTTGAATGTTCACTTGTGTTCATATATACATAATTTTAATCAGATCATAGCCTTCAAATAAATATTGCAGGAAAAATGTTGTCCATGATAAGGCAATAGACTATAGCAATGCAAATCATTGAAGCTGTACTCATATATTTGTCCTCCTTAATGGTTCAAAGATTTGTCCTTTTCTCTTTTACAGTCCCACTGAGCAAATATCTGCTTATTGGCCAACAATTTACAATGTACACAGAGCGTCAGCATATCTCAGGATTATCAGAGCTGGAGTGTGCTCTGTAAACTGACCTTGTTATTGAACCTGCGCTCTCTTCGTCATGCTAACATGCAGCCCCAGTCAGTCTGCATTAAATGCCTGGTAATAGGTGGAATGACTGACATTAAAAGCTTTCTGGGCCTTGATGCCTCAATAGCTTTTCATTAGAGCTCTGCATTCAGCTTCGCTTGAAAGTAATGGTTCCTTTAAGTGCACCATAGCTTTTCAAAGTCTTCTTTTCAGAAACAGTTCATGTACAAAGTACTTGTAGGCTTTCAAGTTCTTTTATTTAAATTTTTTCTCACAACATCAAAACACCTAAAAGCCTTCTACAGTGAGCAGTTTGTGTGTCCACAATCATATTCACTCTGAATGAGAACCTAAAGACAATATCACAACATTTGTCCCCATCTTTAAATCATTGTAAATGATTAGCTCCACAAATGTGTACAATGCAAGCGACACAAAACCTCCAGAGGCCCCTTCTCTTCATTCGCTTGGTGTACTGTATGCAAATGAACAGATTTCAGAGTTCCCTCATTACAGATAGTGCTAATGAGAGTCAGGTAAAAAAGCATGTACTTGTCAGGACTGGCCAGAGCAATGTTGATAAATAGTCCCAATTAGGCATCACCTTCACAGGGTGACCTCCTGCGTATTGTGAGTTTAATTTGCATTGAGCAGTCACGATATGGTATGCAATACACATTGTACAACACAACGAGTAAAGCATAGCATAATACATATTGAAAACAAGAAAGAAAATTGTTGTAATTGCATTGTAATAACATTGTTCTTCATGTATATCTCACTCCAGTGCTCATATAACTTGATTGCATTAAAAAAAAATCCATATTATTTATTAATATAGAACCTACTACTTTTATGGTATACTTTTATTGTCCATTATGTTATATCTCGCAATGGTTTTAGAAATACTTTTGATCTTGAGTACATTGATATTGTTATTTCATTCATATTCATGTGCTTTAGAAGTTGTGAAATGTAGAGGCCTACACTGCTTTTTAAAAGTTTGAAACAAAAACTTCTAAATACATATAACAACATTGCTCTTCATGTAATACTCTAGTGCTCATATAACATAATTACTGTACATAAAAAAGATCCATATGATTTATTAATACAGAGCCTACTACTTTTATGTTATTGTCCATTATGTCATATCTCACACATACTTTGATCTTAAGTTAATTTATATTGTTAGATATTTTATTCAAATTCTTGTGTTTTAGAAGTTGTGGAATGTAGATGCCTACACCACTTTTTAAAAGTTTGAAACACAAAACTTCTAAATACATTTTTAAATCTGTCAACTAAGGTTGGTGTTCAATCTTCTGCTAATATTGACCCATTAAGGATATACCAGAGTTCAGCTCCCAGAAAATAATGGCAATTTGGATTCCCTTTTTAATCTATCTAAAGTAAATGTAGTTGATGGTTACTTAAACTTATCATAATTTTAGACAACTTATAGTAATGGAGGTTTTGACAGGTCCTTTCTCATAAAAAGGGGGTAGAGGGGATTGGATATGAAGGTGGACAGGAAAATTACACAGACTGCCGCAGTGCAGTGATGTGATGTGCCCACACAAGTGTTTAAGTCACATTAATTAAAGACATGGCGTGTGTTTATTATGCAGGTCATTGCAGTGTGAGCTTTGGAGAGAAAATGCATAAGGCATTGCATGTGAGTTGGTTGTACTGAATTTTGGATTATAAATATGACAGTTGTCAACAAAGACAGTGTTGACAAAGGCTTTATTTGACCATGTATAAAAATGTCCTTTAAAATTATATTATTTTTTACAAATAAGAAGAAACACACAAGCTAACTTTGCAATGTGATAGGGCTTAGGTTTCATGCCATAGAATGTTTTATCCATATCCAAACCCAAATGATCTCTTAAATTTTCCTTTTTTATAATAAGTTATGATCCTATAGATCTGAAGTACTGTAGTGGCTGATACAGGCTCTAATTCAATGACAGGAGTATAACCAACATAAAAAGGCTCTTGCAAAAATGATTGAAACCACTGACGACATTTAATTAAAAAGCAGAGACCACATGTTTAGCATTTATATACATGAATTTACACTTTACAAGAAAACGGAGCAGGTCTCTGGTTTTCCTTAACAATTAACTTTAGTGATCATTCTGTCAGAGCTGCCATCCATCCACAACTCATCCATCCATCCATCCACAATTTTACAACTTTTTCTTGTAAAATGTAATCACTAAACCTACTTAAGACAAGTGAGTTAATCTAACTGACTTCAATTAAATAAAGTCATTGCTCAGTCCATGTAACATCAGCATGTTAAACACAATTTGGAAAATTTTATGCATGATGTCCATTTTGCACATAATTGCTGAGATGAGCAGCTGAAGGCCAAGAACAACATTTAAAATACAATCATGCTCGTAATTAACTGAATGTACCTGCTATCAACCCTCATCACTTGCCTGGTTGCCCACTAAAGCTAAGCAGGGTTAAGACTGGTCACTACCTGAATTGGAAACCTACTTATGGAAACCTGAAGAGCCTGTTTGTAAGGAAAAGGGCAGCGTGGACACTGTACCTTAAATCAGTATTTGTATTTCATGGAAAATAAAAATAATTAAGAATGTTTGGTTAAACTATTCCTTTAAATCACAAGGTAATAACTGCATCCTACTAAGTAGCGTTAGGCAGCAAGCATCACTATGAATTGTAAAGCTATTTGACTAACTACATTTCTCACAGTGTAGAGGTGTTGGTGGAGTTCATTTTTAAATCATGTAGCTTTCAGTGGCAGACCTGTATTTTGTTGATTAAGTAGCACTTCAGCGATGATGAATTATATTTTCCATTGCAAAATGTTTTACCAATTATGTCTGTGTAAAACCATTTGACTTAAGAAGCATACAGTGTATGCGGTCTCAGCAACAAAGAAACGAGTGAACTGAAGATTGAGACCGTACAATCCCGTGGAGTATTGGGAGCTGTGTAGGTTTGTGAAGAGCAGATGCTGGGTCACTGGGTGTCGTTGATATGTATTAATATTGTTTGTGGATCAAGCCAAGCTATCTAAAAATGAAGATGACACGACTAAGAATGTGAGGAAAAATACAGAAAAAGTGCAGGATATGTCATTCAAACAATGAGTACCACAGATGTTGATAAGAATTTGTGATTGTCTACCTATATGTTTTAAAGGTCATATTGCCAAGAATTCCCAAATAATGCAAAGCAAGTCTGATAGTTTCACTATTTTCAGAGAAATAAGAACACTTGCTTGTAATTTGCATGAAAAAAAGTATTATGACAGTATTATGACTGTCTCAAGAAGGTTACAGGAACATTATGGAATACCTTGTTGTGTGGTGGAAATCTTAATCGTTTTCCAGTGTTGTACAAAGTTCTGAAAAGCAAAAGAAATTAATTTGTTCATTCATTCATCAATCCATCCATCCATCCACCCACCCATCCATCCATCCATCCATCCATTCATTCAACTTTTAAATGTGGACATTCTTGCATCCTATTATACCCTAGTGCCGTAGAGATTTGTTAGGTCAGTACACCAACTAAACATCTTGGAAATACTGTTCGCATAATATTACATCCAAGCAAATTGTCAGCACGCATGTCCCAAACATGAAGAGACCAAGTCTAGATGTGAAACATATTCAAATACTATCCATATTTCCCCTCCGGTCTTGTCTTAACAGAGTGAAGGACAGGTATGGGTGGGACTCGTCTGGTTAATGCTAGAAGACACAAGAAAAATATAAAATTCTCAACCATAATGAATTAGCATGACACGGGGATGCGAGTCAGCTGTTGAGTCGCATTAGACCCAGGTGGTTTTACAAAGTCAGTCATGAGATCTATAAAGTAGATGTTGTGCCTGAAACTCAGCCATTGCACACATCAAGTACAGAGAGGTGAAGAACACATTTCAAAGCTGTTGAGAAAAGGCATCATTTCAGAAAATAAAAGCTCTAATGCTTCACCTGTGGTGTTGGTCAAACAAACCAAGGACACCTATGTAGGTGCCTGGACTGTGGATGTGCACTAAGGTTGGACTAACAAGACAATTCTAGTATTTTCTCTGCATCCTGCAAGAGAGTTCAGGAGTTTTTGGATGCTTTCCAGGGACATCCAAGAATCACGGTTTTTTCCCACTCTTACTTTACTATCAATTTAGCCTATGGTGTTCTACACCCACTGTTGTAGATAAATAGCCATATTACACATGGTCTCTTAGGGTGGTTGTGCCTTTGCAAATGCACGCGCAGGATGAGTAAGCTACTATCCCAGTTAGTCCCTATGTGTGACACTAAGCGAATGGTGCAGTGCAGTAAGCGTCTGTGTAGGGCGTAGTGACATATGTGATTCTGGATTTGGTGATTATCAAGTCCTGGCACTATGGTAAAATTGTTTTGAGGTCCTACAGTAGCTTTGTTTTGTGCATGGAACCATGTGAAAAAATGGCTTCATTAATCAATAATCTGCTCCTGGAATAATAATCTGTGTGAAAATTTTAATCCAAAAGTGAGAGATTACATGTAATAAAGTTAAAACAGCCCAACAGTGGCCTAAACCCGCCACTGTGCTACTTTTAAGGTTACAGGAAGTTCATTCAAGGATGAAAGCCTTTCATGTTGAAAATCCACCATAATGTCAACCAAGTTCAGTAAAATGTAGAACATAGTGTCATGCCAAACAGAGTTAAAGGGCAGACTAGTGCTCCCATTCTTGGCTTTACAGATTTTACTTGCCTGTTGAACCTGTGTGTTAAGTGAGTGTTATGGCATATGACAACAAGACTAAAGAAAATAATTGTAGCAGTATAAAACTAGACATTCTAGTGTTTGGAAAGTTTTGGGGATACGTATTGGTTTCAAAGTTCTGAACAGTAAAGGATAACGATGCATTGTGTAATCTTAATTCAGCAAAATTGGGAGCTATTGAACAGAGGTGGGCAGTATAGTTAGTTAGCTGTGCTCGGCTTTGAAGTTCAGTGTTGTTCAGAATGGTGAAATACAGTGGCATATACTCTCTCCTGGCACCCATTATCAGGGGAGTCTGCAGAAGGCTCTGAAGATGCTGAGTTTGATGATGGTGTTGCCATTTGCAACGTTGTCAAGGAAAGGAACGTTTCTTGATTTTCAACTTAAAGGGATGGTTCACACAAAAATAAAGAATCTGTCATCATTTACTTACCTTAAAGTTGTTCCAAACCAGTATGAGTATCTTTTATTGTGTTGAACACAAAAGAAGGTATTTTTAAAAATGTTGGTACGCAAACAGTTGACTGTGGGTTCTGCCCATTACTCAACTAGCTGCAAACAATAAATACATAATACTAAGTCCAAAAAAACTGAACTCAGCATCAGTTAATTTGCGAACCAGTCACCCGATTTTTTTGGGATTTCTTGGTCTCTCCAACACAGTATCACATAATGTTTGTGACACTAAACCTATACTCGTCCATATAGCCTGTGGGTAGAAAACTACAATAAACTAAAAATATATCTTTCTATATATAATTTTCATGCAAGTACACTACCAAATACACTTACCTATCCTCTATGTGCGCTAATATAAATCCTGCCCTGTGCTAACTCTTCGGTAGTAATAAACTGATAAAATAAAACTAATTTTATATAAGTGCACTTTAATTGTGGGGAAGAGTGCTCGGTGCCAACTAAAAATATTACTTAAGTAATATGTTTACTTGTGCGAAATGATGCGAACTTATCGCAAGTATACTGTTCTGGGTACCTGTTAAATAGTCTTGCATTTAAAGACACTATTAATTAAAAGATCACACAAGCTCCGTCACGAACTTAGAATATTTAAACACATGTGTAGACTTAAGTATTGAGAAAGTGTAGCATTGTGCCCAAAGTAGTAAAAAATCCAACAAGGTAAAAGAATTCCATTATCAATTTATACAACAATCACGGTACGTCTCTCCACATCGAACAATTCATAAAATATTTTAATAGATTTTGACTATACTGTAGACATTGACATAAAGTTTATTTTAACTGGATTACCTTTTAGCAGGTCATGAAGCAATGGAACTATGGAGGACGGGAGAATTTGTCGATTATTTTACGAGTGTGACGAAGAATGATTGACAAGAATGCATTCAATTTTGTTTGCAATACTATCAAGAATCAGACGAAATAGAAATGAAAGAATTCACCATGACATGGGAATCCAAATATTGATGGATCACAAAGAGGCGTCTAAGAAACTACATACGGGTCCACTATGAAAACCATTTCTTTTGCGCGGAAAATAGGTCTACTTTGGGAGTAGTTAAAAGATTTTATGTCTGCTAGAGGCCTCCAGCAGCATGTAGGGGGGAACATATCTCGGTGGATCAAAAGTTGTGCTTCCTAAACCTATTCTCGCCATTGCCCCAAAGAGCAGAGAATTCAGGTTTTAATACGGAATGGTTAATGACTATAGTGTTCCTCTCACAACCTGAGTTCTGAGCACCGTGCACCTGTCACCCAATCAAGCCAACCCTTCGTTCTTCTCATTACAGCCTGCAATAAGCACACAAACCCTCATTCACCCTCACTGTCCGGATCTTAAGTGTTGAGGGTTAATCTGCGCGTCCCGAGGTGGGCGCGACATCCCAGTGTCGGTATACATACACGTAGGAGGACCTCAATGATTGGTGCTTATCTGGACTGCTAGCATCTCCATTCCATTTGTGTGAGACTCATTCCTGCCATTAACTTAACCGTCGGAGTCGGGGTACACCATGGCGCTGTGAGTTTCCTCCTAGTGTTTCCTTTTCGCCCTGCGTCCTCAGTCGTTCCCCTCGTTCCAATGGTGTTCCACTGTCCCAGTCCTGTCTTCGCCTCCCTCCTCTCTCTTCGATCTGTGTCCCTCGTCCCTCTGGCTGGGGGGGCCGGAAGAATCTCCCTTGGTTGACTGTTATTACCAAATTAATTCCACCTCCCGCCTTTTTCCTTACGTCCTTCCTCCTAGTTCCCCCCCCCCGCTTGCTCCCCCCCCGGGCGATGTCGCTGCTGTGAGTGTGTGCATTCCGCTTGTTGCTTTTGTGGCTCTCACCTATCTCCTGCCCGCCCCCTTGCATTCTTCCAGCTCCTTGTAAACAGAAGCAGTAAAACAGAAGAGCAAGCCATACAGACCAACCCAGGGACGGCCAAGCGATTCCCGATATTAACCATAATTCATAATCCTTTCTCTCAACTATTATCTTTATCTTCCCTCTACCACTTCACATACTTTACTTTCTCTTTCTCGTTCCTCCTCTCGAAATATTCTCCTGAATTAACCTCCCCTACCATGTTATATTCTCTCATTCTCTGAAACCCCGTCCCTAGAAATTTAAAGTAATAAACTGCGCCATTACGTCTTCTGTCGACCCCAGCCCCTCGGACCATCACCTATTAGATTTATAACTAACTGCTGTTGTGTCGACTCTATTTGCCCTCTTCCTCTCTTCTTCCTTTTTCCTCTTCTCTCTCTTTCCCTCCAACTCTGTACAAGAGAATCAGAACCTCAACTCTCATCAGTCTACTTCAAGTAGATCAGAAGGAACCTTCTAACCGCCTTCTCTCTCTCTTTCTTACTCTTTCGACTCTATAGACCCCTCTTCCCCTCTCCTTTCCTTTTTGGCTCTTCTTAAGCCCTCGTTTCTCTCTCTACCTGCTCACTCTTCTCTCTACCTCGTACCGTTTTTCCTGTCTTCTCTTTTCCTTCCCTTTCCTCTTTTTATCTTCCCGCTTCCTCTCCGACTTGCTGGGACCCTCTCGATCCTCTTCTCTTCCCCTCTGCTTTTTCCCCTCGCACAGTCTTAGTTTTAAAAACCGCTGTTGGTGTCAGAATCCTCACTCTCCCTCTCTTTCTCTTCCCTCTCTCTTTTCTTCTTTTACTCTCTGCTCTTTTCCTTTATTTCTTTCCGTTACAGAATGGGATACATTTGGAGAGGAGTTAAGTCATAGCTAAGCATTTAGATGTAAAACTGAGTCTTACTGTGTGTGTGTGTGTGTATATATATCATTGAAATCTCCAAATATACTTGCCAAACTTATATTAATCCTGCAATCTTAATTGCAAACTGCATGCAAAGCAACATCCTCAAATTACACCTCTTAAAAATAAGGTGCTTCAAATGTTCTTCAAAGCGATGGCCAATGACGAACCGTTTGGTTCCACAAGTTGAACCATTCAGTCAACAGGGGGGTTTCTTTAAAGCACCTCTCGTTCTTTACCTTTTTATAATCTGAATTGAAACCTTCTTTCGCCACAAAGAACCTTTTGTGAAACAAAAAGAATGTTAAAGGTTCTTTATGGAACCATTTAGACAAAAAGGTTCTTCTATGGCATCGTGAAGCACCTTTATTTTTAAAAGTGTAGATCTGACACTGGTGTGCATGGTAATGCTACATGTCTTCTCAGTTTTATTCTAATAATAAATAAAGACCATTAAAAGGCACCAACTTGTGTTTCACATGCGAGCTAGTATGCATCTCAAAATAGTCCTAGTATTTTTTGCTGTAGAATCACAGGGGGAAACTTGCAATTTAAGTAACAGAAAGTAGAGGTTAAGTCTGTCTTCAGGCAGTACTGGGACATGAAAATGACATTTAACCAATACAAGAGAACTAGTCCCACCCTCAGCACCTGAGCAAATATGACTGACAGATAACCCTCAAAGAATTAAGATAAGAACGAGGGCTGCTGTCAAAATGTAAGCTCAAGGGCTTTTTTGTACTTTTTTTTATAAACTGACAGAAATTTACATGCAATTCATGTACTCAGGAGAACCTCAGGGATTTCTTTGATAGGAATAGATATAAGCCCACACAGATTCGAGATACAGTATTTTCGGAAGATTGAGGAAAATCCTCAACTTGTCACAGACTTAAATTGTCTAGAGCAATGACGGATCCTCTACTGAACCATTGCATCACAGCAATACAGCAGCTGGCTTCTATGCAAATTCAATGTGCTAATGAATTATGGAAAAGCACTGAGTTCACAACAGTTTGAAACAACTTGTGAACAAAGTGTACTAATGTAAGCTAATGCATACATCTAAATTAAAAATATGTCACAATATTCATTAACGCTTACATCTATGTCTTTTGAAGAATGTTTTTAATTGTTTTTGTCCATTTTGGGTGAACTATCCTTTTAACTTTTATTTATTTTTAATACAAATAGACTAAGACCAAATAAGTCCCACATTTCCATAATTTTCCATGCCAACTCTGGCAGCTCTGGCGTGAAAAAGTGAGAGCGTGAACTATACAACTGCAGTATCTACCAATGAATCTTTTGTCCTATTTAGCATTTTTTGAATGGAAACCTGTGCAGCTAGTCACGCTCTTTTTCACAGCCAAGGCTCAATGTCTCCCACAGAAGCTGGGTTTATATAACACTGCTTTTATGGGAGGACGGAGGGAGGGGAGGGAAGGGGGGAGGAAGCGGGGGAAAAAGATACACTAGATCCTAACAGTTGCCTAACCATGAGACATCAGCTTCGGGCCACACTCAAGATGTGATGGGAAGAAAAGAGGTGACCCTGACAGGCTGGCGAAGGGGCTTAGTCATTGACACACATTCACACATGCAGTTGATTGAGTGTATGGAGACTGGGTTGATGCATCACCGGTGACATTTATTACTGTTATAAAGGAAGGTGTTTACAAATGCAAGAGTATTAAATGCACTTCACATTATATGCTACATTTACATGCCTCAGCACATGCATAAATATTTACTATGTTTGAATGGTCTTTATTTTGGCTATAAAGTGTGGTTAGTGGATTGCAGCTGAGGTAGTGGTAAAGTATAGTACACTTAGGGTTTTCACAGAGATTAAAAAAAAGTGAATCCATTTTATATGACTTTTAATTGTTATAGCCTTTATGGCAATGAAAATAAATTAAACAATTTATTTGAGTAATTATTTAAAACCGGATAATACTTACTTAACTTAACCCATGGCTGAATAATTGCTTTTTATTGTTTTGTTTGACACTATATTAAACTGACGTTTAAGACAAATTAGTGTGTATTTGTTAGCAGCTTTTTGAAAATCAAATATCAAAAATCTTAACTTTCAGGTACTAATTCATCAGAATTCGTAGGCAATTTTAAGCAGAATAAGAAAAAAAAATTCCACTTTGCTCAATGACAGCAAAAAGAAAGCATTTGATGAGCATTGTATTTGTTCAAAAGGCAGCAGTGAGGTTTGGACAGCATACTTTTAATCATTTCAGAGAAATGCTTGACTTGCTTTTGACATAGTTTTGCATTTATAAGGTTTTGAAGATTTTATATCTCTTGTATACTTTTAAAAGGCTAATATGATCTGGCATGTAGTTTTAGGAAATTGAAGTAATGTAAGATCAATTGGCGGCAGGAGAAAATAAAATAGAGAGGGAACGAGTGAGAGAGAAACCCTTTCCCTTGATCTCTGATTAAATCACTAATATGATGCTTCAGCAGAGTTCATGCTTATACCTAATACAGAATATCAAAACCTTTCGCTGCCGCTGAGTTTGCAGACAATATTTAGTTAATCTTCATGTTTCCTGGTGAGTCTGTCTAGTTTTTGAAAAGATAAATTATTCAGCAAATGTTAAAACGAAGAAGATCTGTAAAGTTGCAAAGACTAAAGTCTCAAATCCAAATAGATATTTTTATAAAAGTTAAGAGTCAGCCACGCCTACCTAAAACGGCTTGTTCTAACACACTCCCACATATCTACGTCGCTATGTGGGAAGATTTGCATAACGCCGCCCAAATGTTCAAGCATGGGGGAGGGGGGGAGAAAGAAGGCATAACTTTAATTCTCACTGTAGTATTTGTTGTAGTAGTTGTTGCCGCCGCCATGTCGTGAAGGCGCTACGTGTTTCGTGTTGTGACGCAAAAAAAAAACACCCTATTTGTGTTGTCCCTTGCCAAAAGAGGAGACGATAACTGCTTCGGTCAACATGGGCCTGGAAGCTGATCCGTGCTGGTTTGCTGAGAGAATACAACAAACAACTTTGGGCGCTGGGTCACCGGATCGGGCTTTTCAATCCCACCGTGGGGCGGAGTCCCGCCCGGGGGGTCGTCACAAATGCACCGATATGTGGTTGCTGCAAACCAACCCTCCGAGGCTCCTTCTTTGAAATCCCCGCGCGCCGTTCTCACGCCCCACCGCCTCTCTCACATCTAGCCCACCGGCCGTTCCTCACCCAGCCCCCGGCACTGCTCACTGCTAGGCGCCGTGTGACGCTGTGTTTCTTTGTGAAAGCGAAACTACTTTGTTTGGCCTTCCAAAAATGGACACGACTAGAAATCAGTGGTTAAGTTGTATTTACAACACTGTTCCAGAACACTTCAACCCAAATATTCAGATGTGTGCAGCACATTTTATGGCAGACACAATATGCTAAGGGGCGTAACATTTCGGTCACATGCTTGAGTGTAAAAAAAAAGAACAAAAAAAAAAAAAGAAGGGAGGATTTTAGATTTTTTTTTTTCCTCCCCTATATTCTTTTTCTCCCGGCCAATCACAATGCACTGGGATAGCTGGCCAATCAGAGCACACTTCGCTTTTCAGAACGATGAGCTTTGTAAAAATCGTCGCGTTTCAGAAAGGCGGGGCATAGAAGAGAAACAAAAATGTACAGTATGTGGAAAAGAATGTGTTTTTTAACCTTAAACCGCATAAACACATTTAATTACACCAAATACACAAAATAATGTTCTTTTTAGCAACATCATATGACTCCTTTAAAAATTTTAAACCTGTATTATGGCTTTGGAAGTCCTGCTTGTATCTAAATTCTCATCATAAAATACTTTTTCAGTGCTATTTGACTGGAAATGCTGTTGTTTCCTGGGAGCATGGAAAAGACCAGCAGTCTTAGTAAGTTATTTCTTCCAAATCAATAATGCGTTTTCTTTTCTTCTCACTTTTCTTTCGTTACTGCAGAAAACTGAGCTTCACAAAACAAGCAAATAACTAAAGTCTTTAATTAAAGCTTAAATAATTGTAATGTTGTTTTAAATGTCCTGCTCGCAACAATACAGAAGAAATTCCTCCGTTACATATGTGCGTTTTTTTTGCTCTGTCAGAATGTCAGCGTGTCCTTTCTTTAAACAGCATGATCGAGCCATAGTAAATAACAACAATCCAAAAATGTTCAAGTACCTTTAAAGAAAAGCTTTGTTTTTCTTTCTGTCAGTTAACCACTAAATAAGGGCTTAGTTGAGGACTAACTGCTAATTTACTAAGGAGGAATGCGAAAAAAATAAAAATAATACAAAAATAAAAATAAATAAATATATGTGCACTTTGTGTGTTGATGCTGTATATCTTACAGATTCCAACCTTTGTAATTGCTCTTTGTATTTGTGTTGATGCCACTTCAGAAAAACAACAGCATATTCAGATGGGTCTGTTCAGGGCTCACTCCAGTCAAATCACATAATTTTTATTTATGCAATAGATTGCTTTAAAACAAGCAGTATTAAACATTAAAAAACTGTCTGTTTCAATTGGAATTACAACTTCGATTTCTACTATAAAGCAGCCTCTCCTGTGTGTTCATGTTTTTACTCGTGTCTGACATTGACGTATTGAACAGAAGAATTGAAATAAAGATTTCCATGAAAAAGAGCTTATGTAATCATAGACCAATGGTAGTTTGCAGGTATTTAACAGGTGGAGTGAATTTTTCCGGAAAGTTCGCTTTGTCAAGCTTTTTTAAACTTTGATTTCACTTGAAGTATATCGGTGCCTTAATTGTCATTGTTTCAACCGTGTGAGGTTAGATGATTTTGATTGTTAATAAGCCAATTCTATTTATTTTTATCAAAAGGTCATTGCCGTTCCTGATGAAGATGAAAAAGCTTCTTCTGCTTCTGAAGACAAAAGCAAAGACAAAGAGGAGAAGGACAAAATGCCTGAATCCTCTTCAGAGGGAGACAAGGCCGATGGGAAGCCAGATGAGAAAGAGGAAGAGGAAGAGAAAGGGAAGTCTGGAGACGCTGATGAGAAGACCAACGACAGCAAGCCCAAAGGGTCTGAAGCTGAAAAGGAAACTTCAGACGCCAAAGGTGAACAAAAATGGCATTTCCAACCCGTAATAATATGGGTTTTCAGGGTTGAATGGGATCAAAAATTTACTTTGTCTGAACATACAGTATCAAATTTTTTCATATGCTTTTTTTTTCAGGAGAAAAGAAGGACGATGAACCTGAGAAGATGGACACTACCCCTGTTACAGATGAGAAGAAAGGTCTGTACCACCTGAATGGATTTGAAATGATTACGTAGTTTCTGGATCTGACCTACACACTTGATTAACTTTGTCATTCAATTGGCTCCAGGTCAGAAGGACGAGAAGGATTCTGGTAAGACAGAGGAAGCTGGAAAACTGCAGAATGGAGAGAGTGCCAAAGACAGCGCAGCAGGAGCAGTAACTGAAGAGAGGAAGAAAGCCAAAACACGGTTCATGTTCAACATCGCAGATGGAGGATTTACCGGTAAGATCTCCTGTTCAGACTGTCTATTTTAGAAATTCTTCTCGGGTTTTGTACTAGATTTAAAGGGGTCATATGATGCAATATCAATTTTTTCTTTCTCTTTGGAGTGTTACTAGCTGTTTGTGCATAGATAAGATCCCTGAAGTTTGCAAAGACTAAAGTCTCAAACCCAAAGAGATATTCTTTATACAAGTTAAGACTCTGCCACGCCCCCCCTAAACCGGCTCGTTCTAACACACCCCCACATAACTACCTCACTATGTGGAAATATTAGCATAAAGCCGCCCAAATGTATTACGCAAAGAAAGAAGGCGTGTTTTCAGTAACTGCAGTTAGTGTTGAAGCAGCGATGTCAGGGAGACGCTGTGTGTTTCAGTGCGAAAGCAAAAGCACTTTTATTTGGCCTTCCGAAAGTAGATGCATTTAGAAATTTTTAAGATTACTTACAACAGAACAGCAATGGACTTTATGGACAACCGTTTCGTGAACCTAAGAGAGGAGATAATTCTGACTTTGCTATAACAATCTGGCACTTCTGAATCAGCTACTGTTTTGTTATTAA
>JADLZN010006910.1:0-138823 GCA_018155175.1 Sinocyclocheilus anophthalmus | reverse complement strand
GGTTAGCGATATCTTTTTATTTCTAAAACGCAAGATAGGAACTTATTTTTTTGTTTATATAGCAATATCTGGCAACATTGCATCTCTGGCACATAAACTGACAGTAATCAAAAAAGGCCCAGAGTAAATAGTCTGTAGTGCAGTCTGTGCCGTTCAGCTTGAGCACCGCCCCACCGTGATGACAAATACATTTTGCTACATGTATGATCTTTGACATGGATATTGGAGCACAAGCGAAGCACAAAGCCTCGTTTAGACAATAAATAAGCCCAAACGTTTTGCATCCATATACGTGTAACATATCATTTCTAGTTGTTTAATAAAAGAGAAAAGCATGTACATTACATCGATCTGGTTGTTATATTAGTGTAAGGTGTGTTCAACCAACATGATTTTCTACGATTTTCACTGGGGTCTAGACGGGTAGGGTTAGGCCAATTCTTACGGAATTTATGCGAAATGAGGGCCACTCGTAAAACATGTATGATTTAGCAAAAATCATATGAATTTGTATGAATTAGCCACCTCGTAAAATATGTAGGAATTGCCGTGAGATTGAGTTGATTCAACGGTGCTGCAAATAAACGTGACTATTTTAATGTCGTTTTGCAGTTTTGAGTATTGCAGCCAATCACAAGCATTTCTGTTGAAAATAACCAATCCAAAGTTACGGAATAAGAAAACATTCGTTGTGAAGTTTAGTCAGATTCACTTAATACAACGGGAGGTTTTTTTGCACTCACTTTACTTTCTGTCTGCAAATTTCATTTGCTATTTCGTTTTTCATGAGACTTTGTGACCTTTCCTACAATTATGTACTTCACACCTCAGTGCAAAAAGTGACAAAAATAAACAAACTGACAAAAAAGATTATTTAATGTTATATTGATTTACAGTTTTTTTGAATTGCTAAAACACATTTCTTGAGACCATCACTCATTTTCTCAAAACCTTAAAACACAAATCCAAATACTCAAACTAAAATCATGAAACCTCTGCCTCTTCCATCAAAATCAAACAATCACACCAAAACCATTTCACTTGCACTCAAAAATCAAACGGTGCTCTCAGATCACAAACACATGAGTCAATAAAATAAACACTAAAGAGCATTCATTAGACACTACAGAGAAAAATGGAGAACACAGCATCCAGAACATTACAGAAAAAAGTATATTGTATTGAGTAAAAATTTTTGCAATTCTGTAAAAAAGTATAGTAACTGTAACTGAGTAAGGTGAATATAGTGTATAGGCCTACTGTATGTACTGCAAGAATAGTATTGTGCTGAATATTGAATAGTACTGAATGTTTGTATGTATTCAGCTCTTGGATACTGCAAAAATACTGAAGTCCAACTGCAAAAGCCAAAAAGGTCAAATAAAACTCTAAACGAATAGCATGTGACAGTAAAAATCCGGGTCAATGAGAGCTTCATTCTGTCTCAGCATCATGTCTTTGTGCTTGAGTCCTGCCGGAGGACTTTGTCCACATCACAAGGACTAAATGAGTTAATTCACTAGGAATTTGCAGATATGACATTGGATAGAATCCTGAAGATTTTTGAAGAAAAAACACAGGCAGTGCATATTTGATTTGATATAGCATGAAATGAAACTGATTTGCGTGGACTTCTCCTGAACAGTGAAATGCTTGTATTAGACTTTTGCCTCCCTCTGAGAGATATGTAGTCATTACAAGATACGACTGATAAAAATTACAGCGGATATCTGATTACATGCCTCAGTGACACAATGCGCACGTTACAAGATTAAAGACAAGATTTTCATGTGCCACTCATTTCAGATTCAATAAAAAAATACTGAATTTGGCTCACTTGATTGCAGTGGATTATATTGTTAGCCACTGACAATGCCTTGATATAGTAGTGTAAAGTTGGAAAATTAGATAATTATCTTGTACATGAAGTGGTCTTTTGATGCTTATAGCTCTCATTCTAAACAGCTTTACTACCACAATCGCTATAGTTTCAGTAAAACCAAGAAAAGAGTGAACTAATGTACTGATACAGAAATGGATTTTAATAAAACAGCTTTGATTGTGAAATGGTTCTTTGTGTTAGAGTTTAGGGCTCTATATTCCTGTTCGCTATATTCTATATACTCTATAACCCAACCCAACCCACCACCACCCCAAGTTCTGTACCTGTTCAAAAATTCTTTTCAGAGTGTTCATTGTGATTTTCTTGGCGCTTACCATACAACGCAGGCTGTCAGCACATTCTTAACAGGCACTTGATATAGTTTTTAAATGTCTATGTATTTTAACTTTCAAATTGAACATTTGGTTTGAAGCATTTCAAATTTTAACTTCTTTCATATCTTTCTTTTTAGAATTTTAACAGAACATATAAACGTGACCAGCTATGTTCAGTTGAGCATATTTTCTACTTTTTTTTCCACTAACCAAGTTAAGTGCAAAGATATTGAATTTTTGATCCATTTGTTAGAGTTTTTAATTATTATAAACTTGCCCAGTCACAACAATTTTAAAGCTACAAATGCTTTATATCACTTTTTTCTTTTAAGTTTGTGAAGGGCTCACATACTGTCCATTCACATTGGCTGCTTTTGGCCTTCATACACATAAGAGATGCATTGTGACTCTAAACTCAAATGTTTATTTCTATCCAGACAAAGATAAACAAAGTAGAGACATCTGTATAGTGAAAACACCAACATATACACATTAACTAAAAACCTGACTTCATTGCATTTACTTTGTGTTTCTATGTTGTTAATTATTTTCAGATTGCAAATGTTGTTTTTCAATAATGTTTTTAGCTAGTAACTGTTATGAGAGCACTGTTACTTTTTTTGCTACAATTTCCCATGTTAGTGGAAAATAAAAGCACCTAAGAAATATTGTTCTGAAGAAAATAAAGAAAATCATACCAATTTGGAATGGCATGAGGGTGAGTAAATGCTTACAAAATTTTCATTTTGTAATTTTTATGCAACGCTGGCACAGGTTTTGAGGTTCCATTTTTCTGAGGAAGTTGATACGGGAGTAGAGGACCTCTGAAAGGTGACAAAAGGTTCGAGTGATAGGAGAAAACAATTTTCATACTCTGCATCATATATCTGGTTATCCTCGTATGTGAATCAAACCCATCCTTCACTGTCATACTTTTTCCTTACTTGACTGTTACCATCATCCAAGCTCTCCAAGACAAACTCCTCACCGGCCACTCATACTGTAATTATCGACATCAGTGACATGGCAATGATTCATTGTCATTATTCTTCCCAGGGATAAAATGTAAATCTGAATAATAGCTGTCATTTTGGAAGGGGTTTGGCCAGGGAAACTGCATACAGATTGATACTTAGTCGTCCGTCGCGCCAAAGGATGGAAATTAAGTGGTGACTCATGCGCTCAGTGCAACAGAAGATGTCTGTGGTGAAACGGAAACTCAAAGACGATCAACAGCCTCCTCAATGTAAACCAGTTCCCTGTGGGCTCATTACGGCAGTAGCCTGCTTTCTGTGATATAATCCAACAATAGTCAGAGATCGAACATGTTTAACTGTCTGCAAACGTGTGTTTTAAAATATATTTTGAAAAGATTTGCCCTTGTGTTTTCTTGTCCATATGAATCAGCTGTATGTACATTCCAATCTATTCTTCATGTTAAATAATTTAATTTGTTGGATGTAAAAATCCATGGCAAATATTTATTTGTGTGTCAAGGTAACAACACTGAGAAAAGGTACGTTGTATGTTTACGTATTGGGTATATGGTCTTTAAGACATTTCTCATACATGCATATATTTCCCAGGGGTTCAGGGGGTTTTAAGTCATGATAGCTGATCACATGCTTAAAGCATTATAGGCTAGACTCACAGCAGGACATGTACAGTTGCAAACATGTAAACATGGCCCAAGAGACAAATATGTTCTCTAAACTAAAGGTCACCTCTCAGTCCTCAGTTAGTGCTATATGTTGAAAAAACCTGTTGTACAAAATGTACTACATGCCTTCTGTCGTCTGAATGATATTTTATGCTTTTTTAGTAAGTAGTATAACAGTGTTTTTATACTAAAAATATATTAAAAAGTATATTTTATACTAAAAATGTTCATATTCAGGTTTCGGTAGAAGGTAAATTATTTATTGTTATAAACATTTACTGGATTGAAGCATCTTAGCTTTAATATTAGCCATGCTTTCTTTCTTTCTTTTACATTACAAGCTATCAAAATTTCATCTAATTTTTTGACATATAAATATCAGAAGCAAGCTATTTTCTTTGAATGTGTGATGTAATTTATTAGCTACCATAGGCAAATAACTAAGAATAACAATGCAGTAAATACAAATCAGTGTGGTTATTATTATGATAATACATTAAAATGATATGATAACAAATACCAGTTTGCAATAGTATAAAGCACTATTTTGATCTAATATTTAGTCAAACACAGTTTGGTTACACAAATTCCAAGAATACATTACATTAGTCAAAATTTCCCCAGTATACCTTTCACACACACAACATTTGGGTACACATTAAGGATGCGGATCAGAAAAAAAGCGCTTGGATTGGGCTTGATAATATTAAAGTTGCCCATACACCCAGATTGGTAGCTTTAATCAGACCAAACAATGCTGTAATTGCAAGGTGTCAGTCAGCAAATGTGTCAGGAAGGAAAACTGATTGGTACAAAGCAGACTCTCTACAGATGATTGCCAATCAGACGAAATCTTACTTATAGAGATCGGTGTGAATCAGTACTGCTGTGGGCGTCTAAGTGGGGAACTAAGGAGTTAACCGTTTTAGCTCGAATGCTGTCAGTGTATACACAATTTCATAAGATATCTATTTTTGCCATTCAGACCATTAGAGTATCTCCTAAGGTCAGAATGAAGGAAATGTTCTGAAGCGCCTCAACATTTCCTGTAGCATTTCTTTCGAAGTCACTTTCACTGTCACACTCGGGAAGGTCCATGATAATGGCCAAATCACATAACCCCGATAGAGTGAAAAGCTGACTGAACGGAGTAAGAGGAAGAGGAAGGAATGTGAAGTCAGTAAAAAATAAAAATACCTATGGGTGTTAGTGCTGATGTGCTTTTGGTAGCACCGTACAACTGTACCAAACATATCTGATATCCCGACTTGAATATACGCTTTGTATTGCACAGTGGGAAATTTCACAGACCATTAATCTGGATAGAAAACTATTAGAGATGACATCTGTGTTCTCTGTTGTCCTTTAGATTTTATGGCTAGAAAATCATCCTGATTGTGAGTGAAAGCAGAATTTGACATGATAGGACTCGCGCATTATCGTGCACAGACATTATCTATTGGCTTCCATTTATGTCTCAGTGCTGCTTAACTACAGCATGAGGCATACTAAAAGAAGAACACACATCATGGGCTTTTAATGATTATGCAAAATTGCCTTATTTTTGTTTCCATACATCTCTCATGGTTGCCCTTTTCGTGACTTTCTGATTTACAAAGGCATCTCACCGGAACTGAGTAATTTGGGGCTATATGATATCTTTACTCGTTTTTCATTTCCATTTCCACCCCTCTTCCTTTAATGATAAAAACAAATAGTTTTATTTCTTGCAGTAAATTGACTGTTTCATTCTCTCTCTTTCTCTCTCTCTTTCTTTCTCTCTCTCTCCCCAGCTCATCTGCTGGCAAATGATAATGCTCCTATGAAAATGTGCCAGCTTCTATTTATAGAAGATGGCGGCCTGCCAGGCTAATAACTTTTCTCTGACATTTCTGAGAGCACAGAGATTGTCAATTTACTGCTCATCTAGCGGCGGACCATTTCCTCAGTGCCTCATCCTGAATGGCTGGCCATCGGTGAGGCTATGCCAGGGAACTGAGCCTGCTAGCGACGCCAGATCCCTTACAACTGCACCTCGCTTACATCATAGAGGACATCATGTCCTCCAGCCAAACCCCAGCCTGTCTGCTCTCTCTTTTGTACCTTGGCATTTCTCTCACATGGTCTATTCCTGTGTCAATTCCTTTCTTTTATTTTTCTTTTCTTCCCATTACATATTAATCCCCTCTCTTTACTTCTGCCCTTTTCTTTTTTCACCAGCATCGGAGCCTAAATAGTCTGAATATGCATTGCGGTAGTAACTACAGCTCCTTCACTCTGATGTGGCCTAAATGATTCTTGTCACATGTTTTGTTTTGGGCAATTATGGATTTCAGCACATTTCCAGACTGTAAAAATGCTACAGTAAAAACATATTAAATGGTTAACGGTAAGTTCCCCTGCTATATATCGTGAAAAACAGATTGGACATTGCATGTAATTTCACGGTAGTATACCATTTTCGGGAGTGGAAAAAGAATGGAAAATTTACAGGAATAACCATTAAATGAAATTCACAGAATTCCTGCGTTCCATTTAAATTTCATGTTTTTTTTTTTTTTTTTTTTTAAACTATGTTTTTTTCTTAGTTTGTTAGGGGTTTAGGGTTGCATGTTACATGTAATGCTGTTAAATTAATGTTTATTGCATTATTTCAGTTTCATGTGTGTTATCATGATGGTGTTTAATGTTTGTGTGAATGACACTGTACACCCTTTTATATATGTTAATATTTAAAAGCTGCTTGTGATGGGTTTTTGTTTATGTGACTGGTACAAAACAGATTTAAGTACTTTAAAAGGTTGGTATATTAACTTTATATCAGTTAATGAAAATACGGCATTTAACTGTAAATTTAAGTTAAAAACATAAAACCTAAAACGTTGCTACCTTATTTTTTTTTTGGTTTTAAAATGCTGGCAAAAACAGGGCTGTTTAATTACCGAAAATTTTAATATAAAAACACATCTGTTCCACCTTTATTTGACCATCTAACTCTAGCACTTTCTATTCTATTTTAATTCTACTTTATCTATATTTATCTTCTTTTTTTATTTTTTTATTTAAAAAACAACAAAAAACAAACAAACACTAGCTTTCTATTTTTTCTATCTACCTATCTACTTGTTTTCTTTGTGTTGTGTGTGTCCTTTGTGTGTGTGTGTGTGTGTGTGTGTTAGTATTGTCTATGGTATATAAGATATTTATGTGTGTATATACAGTGGGTACGGAAAGTATTTCAGACCCCCTTAAATTTTTCACTTTTTGTTATATTGCAGCCAGTTGCTAAAATCAGTTAAGTTAATTTTTTTCCTCATTAATGTACACACAGCACCCCATATTGACAGAAAAACACAGAATTGTTGACATTTTTGCAGATTTATTAAAAAAGAAAAACTGAAATATCACATGGTCCTAAGTATTCAGACCCTTTGCTGTGACACTCATATATTTAACTCAGGTGCTGTCCATTTCTTCTGATCATCCTTGAGATGGTTCTACACCTTCATTTGAGTCCAGACGTGTTGATATACTGATTGGACTTGATTAGGAAAGCCCCACACCTGTCTATATAAGACCTTACAGCTCACAGTGCATGTCAGAGCAACGAGAATCATGAGGTCAAAGGAACTGCCTGAAGAGCTCAGAGACAGAATTGTGGCAAGGCAAAGATCTGGCCAAGGTTACAAAAAAAATTTCTGCTGCAATTAAGGTTCCTAAGAGCACAGTAGCCTCAATAATCCTTAAATGGAAGACGTTTGGGATGACCAGAACCCTTCCTAGAGCTGGCCGTCCGGCCAAACTGAGCTATCGGGGGAGAAAAGCCTTGGTGAGAGAGATAAAGAAGAACCCAAAGATCACTGTGGCTGAGCTCCAGAGATGCAGTCGGGAGATGGGAGAAAGTTGTAGAAAGACAACCATCACTGCAGCCCTCAACCAGTCAGGGCTTTATGGCAGAGTGGCCAGACGGAAGCCTCTTCTCAGTGCAAGACACATGAAAGCCCGCATGGAGTTTGGTGAGATGGTGAGAAATAAGATTATCTGGTCTGATGAGACCAAGATACAACTTTTTGGCCTTAATTCTAAGCGGTATGTGTGGAAGGGAAAACACGGGCACTGCTCATCACTGTCAAATACAGCAAAAAAAAAAAAAAAAAAACAACCCCCCCCCCCAAAAAAACAAAACACCCCCCCCCCCCCCCCCCCCCCCATAACTCCCAACAGTGAAGCATGGTGGTAGGCAGCATCATGCTGTGGGGGTGTTTTTTGCTGCAGGGACAGGACGACTGGTTGTAATTGAGGGAAAGATGAATGCGGCCAATTACAGGGATATCCTGGACGAAAAAAAATTCTCCAGAGTGCTCAGGACCTCAGACTGGGCCGAAGGTTTACCTTCCACAAGACAATGACCCTTAAAAAAACCCCAACACAAAAAAAAAAAAAAAAAAAAAAAAAAAAAAAAAAGACACACAGCTAAAAGACGAAGGAGTGGCTTCACAAAAACTCTGTGACTGTTCTTGAATGGCCCAGCCAGAGCCCGGACTTAAACCCAATTGAGCATCTCTGGAGAGACATAAAAATTGCTGTCCACCAACGTTTACATCCAACCTGACAGAACTGGAGAGGATATGCAAGGAGGAATGGCAGAGGATCACCAAATCCAGGTTTGAAAAACTTGTTGCATCTTTCCCAAAAAAGACTCATGGCTGTATTAGATCAAAAGGGTGCTTCTACTAAATACTGAGCAAAGGGTCTGAATACTTCGGACCATGTGATATTTCAGTTTTTCTATTTTAATAAATCTGCAAAAATGTCAAAAATTCTGTGTTTTTATGTCAATATGGGGTGATGTGTGTACATTGAGGAAAAAAAAATGAACTTAAATGATTTTAACAAATGGCTGAAATATAACAAAGAGAGAAAAATTTAAAGGGGTCTGAATACTTGCCGTACCCACTGGATGTGTATGATATGGTAGGTATGATAAGCGTGTGTGTTGTGAATAGATATATACACCTTGCTACGTGTACTGAGTTAGGCTAACCGAGACTTGTCATTTACACTTATATATTGTTGCTCTTTTGTTAGTTTTGACTGCTTTATCCTCATTTGTAAGTCCCTTTGGATAAAAACGTCTGCTAAATGAATAAATGTAAATTTATGTGATTTTTTACAGTGAGGTGCCTTTAGTTTATAAAAACACTGATTTAAAACATCAGAATTTGCCTTTTATTAAAATATTGGCTGTTTATTAGTTCCCCTTCAGGAACTCAAGCTGCGTCGAGATCGCTTTGGAAACGCCTCTGCGTGACCGCGTTCTGAAACACATGTCAAATCAGCCCAATGGAGTAGCGAGACGTCACAAGCGGGGTGACGTGAGCGCCAGGAAGTATAAAAGTGCATCCGGCAGAGCGCAAGTTAGCTTCTGCTCTTCAGTAGCGCTCTGTGTATGTGTCAGTCTATTTATTGTTGTCTGTCAGTCCACAAGCATTCAAAATAATATATCAAAGTCTAAACTAATATCTATGGCGAGCAAACAGCATTACAGACGTTGTGTGCCTCCCTGCCCAAACTATCTGGCAGCGGGGGATACACACGATCTGTGCGTTGTTTGTTTAGGAGCGGAGCATGCACAGTCAGCTTTCAAGCAGCTGATTGTCATCACTGCGAGTTACTCTCGCTACGTATGCTCCGCTCTCGCCTGGCTGTGTTTGATGAGAGTGGCCAGGCTCGTGATCCCGCTGGCAGCGGTCCTGCTGTTGCCGAGGCACTCGTCCTTTTCTCGGTCCTCACCCGCTAGATCCGTGGCTCTCTCTCAGTGTTCGGAAGCCCACGCTGCGGTTTCTCCCCCCCCCCCCCCCCAGAGAGAGAGAGCCAGACGCTTCATCTATCTTCCTCCGAGGAGGTGGATGTGATGAGTGTCGAGACAGAGGAGACTGTGGACTCGCAACCACAGTCCCTCGAGTATGAGGTGTGATTCGGGCAGTAGCCAAAAAAAATGTAATTTGGCCAGCCAAGAAACAGGACGCTGGTCCTAAAAGTGATTATGGGGTGTGATTCGTGCAGTCGCCAAAATAAAATATCGTTTGGCCAGCCGAGAAACAGGACGCTCGTCCTAAAAATAAATTAGATGAGCGTTTTCTGAAATCCAGATCACAGCCTTCACGACGGGGCCTTCTGTTTTTCCCCGATCTCCATGCTGAGATGTCAAGATCGTGGGAGAAACCGTACTCATCCCGTATTTACAGCCCCCAGTCTCGAATTATTCAAAAGAACATCGTTGGGCTGAATGATAAGGTATATGGGGCAATACCAGTGGTGGAGCAGACGCTTGCGAGATATCTCTCCCACCCTCAGCATCGTCCCTGAAGGCCCCAAAGATTCCCACCAGGCTCGTTAGGCTTACATCGAGTCTGGTTGGGAAAGCTTATACGGCGGCAGGTCAGGCTGCTCAGGGGTGGGGCTGCTGAGCGTTAGCAGCCCAAGCCGTCAAGCTCCTCATATCGCCAGTCTCAAGAACAGAGTGTTGCAACCCGCACCCCTCCACAGAAAAATCGGGGGTCGGGGCGATGCTCTCATTTGGGGACTTTTAGACCGAAAACGGATCTGCGGACCGCTATTTTGTCTAAGAGGACCTCGGCTAAACAGTCCTACCATTGTCAGGTCCCTGAGTGCAGCCCACCTGGGGAGGAAAGGATAACAACTCAGTATACGGTGCCCAATCCCATCAGTGCCCTCACGGAGGTTCATGGATACCCCTGCCACCTCGGTGCTTCAAGGCTCAGTGAGCTCAGACGAGCGAAAATCCCAGCTGCCGCCCGGCAAACGGTACGGCACGGGAGAGCTCGCCCTCTCAATTGAGGGTGCTACAGCAGTCGGGTCGGTGTTCCCTCAGTGCCCTCATGGAGGTTAATTGATACCCCTGCCACCTCGGTGCTTCAGGGTTCAGTGAGCTCCGACGGATGGGGGGGTTGCTTCTGATCTTAGATCTCCGTTTTCTGAACCGCGCTATCAAACGGCTTCGGTTAAAGATGCTCACTATCAAGCAGATAGTAACTCAAATCCAGTCCGAGGACTGGTTTATTACGATAGATCTCAAAGACGCTTATATCCATGTTTCCATCCTCCCTCAACACTGGAAGTTCCTAAGGTTTGCTTTCGTGGGGCAAAGCATACCATATCGAGTTCCCCTTCCACTGCGACTCCAGGGCATACGCATATTCAATTATATCGACGATTGGTTAATATTAGCTCAATTGGAGCAGATGGCGACTCGGCATCGAGATGTCGTCCTCGCCCATTTGAGAGAGCTGGGGTTGAGACTAAACGCCAAGAAGAGTGTTCTTTCTCCACTATAGAGAACCACTTCTTTAGGCGTGGTGTGGAACTCAACCTCGATGCAGGCACATCTGTCTCCCACTCGAATCGAGTCAATCCTCACGACAATCACGAGAGTAAGAGAAGGCCAGTCACCCACTGTCAAACAGTTTCTGAGGTTGTTGGGCCTGATGGCAGCAGCATCCAACATGATACCTCTTGGCCTGCTGCACATGAGAACCCTTAACCAGATAGTGTGCGTTGTAACGAAACAAGGGGGATTCTTCACCGAAAGCAGGCGCCGACATCCGCCTCGCAGACTAGCCCGCTATATCAAGGTCACTTGCACCGGCGCAATTGCTTACCGTACCTTACAGCACAGTGAAGATCAATCTTGTTGCGCGTCAAGGTTCAAGGCCCGAGTTAGGGGCTACCCTTGTTCACATCGCGTCTGTGATACGCACAAGAGGCCTCTCCACACGGGCCTGGCGGAGGCGTCATGAGTGGCCCGCTATGCCCAGGGTCTGTCCGACCAGTAGGCAAACACCTTTTGGCACATTCAGACTGCCTGGGGGGGGGAAAAATAAAAAAAGATGCTGGCCGTGTTTCGAGGCTCTGACACACTTCCTTCAGACCTAAAGGGGGGGCATCATGTGCTTGTCGCACAGACAACACATCGGTGGTATCATACATCAATCGGCAAGGGGGGTCTGCGTCACGACCCTTGTACAAGCTGGCGCGCATATCCTTTCTGTGGGCCAGGGGAAGTCTCTCTCTAAGAGCAGTTTTAATCACTGGGTATCTAAATAAGGGGCAGATATACTATCGACGGCATGGGGCCTGAGGACCGGGGGATGGAGGCTCAACTCCCGATGGTGGTGGAGTTCATTTGGGAGGACCATTTGGCTCAGGCGGAGTGGATATATCTGACTAGGTTCGCAGGAATCAAATACGACAAACTGTCGCTCTGGTTGCACCACCCTCCCGCATCCAGGCGACACGTGGCGTGGCTGGATGCCAGGGTCTGCGAGAGGGCCTAATGTCGCGACGGTGCGTAGTATGTGCGCTTTTCCCTCCCGAATGCCACTACTGGCTCCCGGGGATGTGTCTTGGCCTCGACGGGGTTAGTTACGCCGGCGGACATGGGGCAGGAACGTGTCTGTGGCTAGCTAATCGGCAACACGTTAGTCCGGGCCGAGCCTCCGACATAGTATGGTTCTCGGACTTCGGATGTCCAACTTCCTCACGACGGCCTCTTAAGCTGGCAGATTGTCCGCGACACGGATGAGGACCTCCTTCTCAGGCTGGTGGGAGGGCCAGTTTGACTTCTTACCACAGCAGGATGTTATGGAAGCTGTGGGCATGGCCCCTGATGGGGCACAGCTCATAGCATCTGGTCTCTCAACTGAAGATGTTGAGACCATACTCCAGTCCAGAGCTACCGCCACTAGGGACAATAAGGTCAGCTTGATAGTGGAAACTTTGTTAGTGCGAGCGCTGCAGGGATCCAAGGATACTGTCAATTGGTACAGTGGTCTGGAGAGTTGTCTGCAAGGAGCGATTATCCGCTAGGTGTATCTCCCTCCACTCTGAAGGTATAGTGGCCGGCGGCCTGAGGCGCTTTACCACGCCCTATATAGTGGGCGTTGTTCAACTCATTGGGGAAGACACCCACTTACATCGTTTCTCCAGGCACCTGAGGCTGAGGCCGGTTACAGGCGCATATGGTGCCCTCATGGACCTGGCTGAGGTTATGGAGGGGGCTTAGCAATGCCCTTTTGAAACCCAAATAGAAGAGTTCTAGGTCACAGTGCTCACCGTCAGACAACTTCCCTCGTATTTCCTCACTAAAAAAGGAGTTGGGAGATATTCAGGCACACTTCTGTTCGATGCTGCGAATTTTGCGACCTCAGGAGATGGTGTAAGGCGATTCCTCTTACCCGAGGGGCCGGTATGTCTCCTAACGTTGCCACACTCTTTCACCAGTGCCCATAGTGAATTCAGGCTATCTGTCCTACTCGTTTCAAGGATAGTAGGCAAGAAGCAGGCTTATATCTCTGCTCCTTGCTACAGTCTCGAGCAACTGGACGGTTACCGTTCCAGTGCTTTCACAACTTGGGTATGGATCCTGTCCGGCAGGACATTTGTGTTGCGGCGGGCTGGTCCTCTCCGCACAGTTTTGTCCGTTTTTACAACCTAGACCTGGAATCTACCCCAGGTTCCCACACCGGTCTCTCTTTGTTGACGGGTTGTGATCGCAAGAGACACACACAGGCAGGGTCTGGTTAGTAGGGCGCAGTGGGCTTTGATCCTACTGTTCCCAATAGCAGATCCTCGGACGCAGCTCCGATAGTTCTGCAAAGGTGGGAACGTTGACTAAGAGTATAGTACTGCAAGACCATGGTTTACATCGACCTTCTGGGACCAGACACTGCCTCCCCGTCTCACCTTTGCCATCACTCGCCTGAATCCCTCTAGGAGCTACTTCACGAAGCTAAATTGCGCTTCTGTAACGGACGCTGCTTCCTATACTTTCCTGGCGCCTCAGGCTCACACCGCTCGTGACGTCCGCGGATCCAGTGAAATTGATTGTACATGTGCTTCAGAACGATGTCACGCCCACGGGCCGCAGCATCTGTTTCCACGGGGACTGATGAGTTACATCACAATAACCTAGAGACCTTGATAGTACCCTAATCAAAGCACATTATTCTGCATGTCCATATTCTACATCCTTAATACTACCTAATACCTAAACCAATACCTAAACCAGTGGTTATCAAACCTCTCCATGAAGTACCCCCAGCACTGCACATTTTGTATGTCTCCCTATATCAGACACACCCTCTTCAGGTCTTGAAGTCTCCACTAATGAGCTGATGAGTTGAAATCAGGTGTGATAGTGAGGGAGGGACCATAACAAAATTGTGCAGGGACTGGGGGACTCCAGGACCTGTTTGAGAACAACTATTAATAAGCTGCAAAATTATGAATTTTTAGGCAAAATCATTGCTTAAGGGTTTGTTAAATAGCCAAGAAACTGTACTTAAAATAACAATGGGACAACAAAGTTTACGACGGCGTTAATATTGGCAGCTTTATAATAAAACCTTATAATAGGTACACGGTGTCACGATACGCTGCCAGAAGGAACGATGGAGACGTAGAATAGCAAACACAGTCTTTTATTAAATCCAAACAGGGTAAATCCACACCAGGAAGTGAAGATGACACACGTTCACAACATGTAGACCCGACAAACACAGACCGAACAGTCTGGGGCTTAAATACACAGGATATCGAGGGAATTGGGAGGAACACAGGTGAACAGAAAGACTAATTAAGAGACAACGAGGACAGGAACAGGACTTCTCCACGACTCAAAATAAGGGCACATGAGGGAGAAACTGGGTCACGGGGAGCACATGGGGAGCAAAACACAACAAAGACAGTCCAATCTTGACACACAACCATTCAAAAGTTTGGGATCAGTAAGATTTTTAATATTTTTTGAAGAAAGAAATATCTTATGCGCACCAAGGCTGACATTTATTTGATAAAAAACACAGAAACAATATTTTTACCATTTATCAATACTGATTTTCCACATGTTAATATATAAAAGACTATATTATTTCTGTGATACAATAGTGAATTTTAAGTCATACTCAGGTCTGCCGGGTCCACCGATCCTTTCAGAATCATTCTAATATGCTGATTTATTATCCGTGTTGAAAACTGTTGAAAAAAGTTATGCTGCTTAATATTTTTGCAACATGATACTATCGTACCTGATGCAAATATTTAATTGACATTCTTTAAGTTCATGTGATTTGTCTTTTTAATTGGATGCTATTGATATCAAAGGTGAATCATGCAGATGATTAGTGTGCAAATGGTACAGTAGCTCAGCTAAAAACAAATGAGGAAAACCATTGGGACAATATATCAATATCAGTAACCCCAGATATTCACATTAGGACAGGATTAGATTTCTCAGATTACCACAGAGTTTATGGATATTTTGCTATAGAATTTTACAGAGGTTGTGTGAGGAAAAAACAAACAAACATAGACTGGGTAGATTTGGGCAAAGTATATCGCAAAGTATATCTGTAAAACGTACTCTGTTACAAACATAACCTCGGTTGCCTGAGATACGGGAACGAGTAATGCGTCTGCTAAGACGCTATGGAAAAAAGTATTTTTTTCTTCTGAACTGAAGCCTTTTTCAATAACACAGTGTAACTTTTTTTGAGTGTACTGCACGAACCAATGGCTAGGCAGTGGTGCCGCATGAACCTATGGCCACAAAGTCCGCAAATCCCCGCCGATGGTTGGGCCACTGGCTATATAAGCGACCGCTTCGCCATAGGATTCAGTTTACTTCGACTGAAGCAACGTCTGAGCTGTGCAGCTACATAGCACGGCTAGCAACGCAGTACTCGATCCCGTATCTCAGGGAACCGAGGTTACGTTTGTAACCGAGTACGTTCCTTATCGATACTTCACTCGTACTGCATCTGCTAAGATGCTATGGGAACCAGTGCAATCAAGTCGTGCTATGGCAGAGGAACGACTACATGTGTAACCTTGCCTTAGGCACCTCAGCGCCCAAGGGGACAAGAATAGCAAACACTTCCTGAGGCAAATGGGCTAAGCTCACACAGGTCATGCCCGGCCTGAGTGATCGTTACAGAAGACATGCACAGCTCCGTCACCCAAGGGCCGAGAGCGCACAAGTAAAGCCTCTGATGGGTTTGAGCATGTTACTGCCAAACTCCTGCTCAGAGCAGTACTGCATAAGCAGGTGCATGCCAGTTATGCAGAAAAACCCCTAGCCTGCAAAGCAGGGAAGTCCAGGCTATAAAAACTATCAAATGTGGACGGAGAGGCCCAACCGGCCACCACACAAATTTCCGCAATGGACACGCCACTAGTCCATGCCCAAGATGAGGCGACGCCTCTAGTTGAATGGGCTCGTACTTGTTTCTGCCCACCGACTGGCCTGCTATAGGGGCATGAGAAGCAGAGGCCTGGTCCACCATGAAGAGCAGGCATCTGTGACGTCATGCATGAGATGGAACCCGCGGTTTCAGCTAGTACTGAAGGGGGCGCATACGAAGTAGGCCCAACTGTAGCACTGGAGATTCTGCGGCCATAAGTCCTAGCATCTTTTGAAATGTCTTGAGGGGGCGAGAGGCAACCGCTCTCATTTGGGTTGAACCGAACTGTTTCGAGGAATGATACTCGTTGGCTGGGGGACAGTGCCCTCTTGGCAAAATTGACCCTGAGCCCCAGGCATTCTAAGTGGCTGAGGAGGAGGGCTCTGTGAGATAGTAACTCTGCCTCCGACTGGGCCAGAATGAGCCAGTCGTCGAGGTAATTCAGAATGCGGATTCCCTTCTGTCTCAGAGGGGAAAGAGCCACATCCATGCACTTCGTAAATGTGCGTGGAGCCAGGGACAGTCCAAAGGGAAGGACTGTGTATTGATAAGCCACTCCCTCGAAGGCAAATTTTAAGAATCACCTGTGGTGTGGGGCTATCTGGATGTGAAAGTAGGTGTCTTTCAGGTCCAGAGAAAAGAACCAGTCCTCTGGGTGGATTTGCGAGAGGATCTGCTTCAGTGTAGTCATCCTGAACGGCCGTTTCATGAGGGCGCGATTCAGGCGTCTGAGATCGATGATGAGCCGCAGGCCGACATGCTTCTTTGGGATGAGGAAATAGCAGCTGTAGAAGCCTAACTCGCTCTGAGCTGGAGGCACCATCTCTATGGCTCCCTTTGTCAGCAGATTTTTTTACTTCAGAGCGCAGGACGTGTGCGTCCTTGCTCTGAACCAAAGTGGGGACCACCCCGC
This sequence comes from Sinocyclocheilus anophthalmus, assembly GCA_018155175.1. NCBI lineage: Eukaryota > Metazoa > Chordata > Actinopteri > Cypriniformes > Cyprinidae > Sinocyclocheilus > Sinocyclocheilus anophthalmus. The sequence continues at coordinate 121,770 of JADLZN010006910.1, read as the reverse complement.
TGAAACGTGGGGTCTCCAAGCAAATTGAAGTGAACAGCCTCGCTTTGTTATCCCCAGAACCCACTCTGACACTCCGGGGATGGCTTGCCATGCCTTGGCCCAGGAAGTCAGGGGTTGGATTGGTTCAAGTGCCTGCTCGCTGCAAGGGGACAGGGTACTCATGAGAAATGGAAGAGGAAATCTGCTCTCTTTTCGAAAATGTTTGTGTTTTATTCTGCCCGATATAACAGTGGATTGCCACTTGGGCGCTTGAACGGGCCCAGAGTTTGCAGCAAACACATCGCGACTGCACCTGGAACTGGACGGGGTGATTGGCGGCTAAAGAGAGGCAGCTTGAGGGGTGGTCCGGCTGCAGTGAGACTTGGCCCCCTCCTCGTTCTGTCCTTTAGATCAGGATGATGCCTGAGGCGCAGGGTCCAGTGCTATCTTGGGCCAGGGTCCCTGGCGATTAGTGTTTGGCCGAGCAGGAACGTCGTCGAAGCTCAGGCTTGGATGGCTAGGCGCGGGTGTAGGCTTCGTGGGCTGCTGAGTCGGCGCAGACATGCGGCGACTAGAGGCAGCTGCAGAGCTAGAGCATTTTGGCAGGAAGTGTCGCATGGCCTGGGACAACTTTTGTGCCTCTGTGAAACTCTCTGTGAAGCCTTCAACCGCTGGCCCATACAGACCGGTGGGAGAGACCATGGCATCAAGGAAGGGAATCTTGTCAGCGTCCTTGATTTCCGTCAAGGTCAGCCATAAGTGGAGCTCGAGCACCACCAGACTGGGCACGGCATGCCCTATAGCCTGACCCGTGGTCTTGGTAGCACACAAAGCCAGGTCCGTTGCGCTTCTCAGCTCCCTGAGCGTCGGGGGGGTCCAGACCAGACTCGTCCGTGCTGGCGAGGACTTTGGCCTGGAAGACCTGGAGAACCGCCATTGAGTGGAGCACCGAGGCGCTTGTTCAGCCAAGGAGTAGGCGTGTCCAGCGAGGCTTGAAGTCGTCCTACACGGCTTGGATAATGGGCAGTCTTTGCCTTCAGCCAATAGCAGTGGGCAGTCAGAGATGTGCGGCCACAGACTCGTCCAGCGGAGGCAGCTTCTCGTATCCCTTATCTTCAGTGCCGTCCACTGAAGTGAGGGAGGACGAAGTGGAAGTATGGAGGCGTGCAGAGTATGGGGTGCACCATGACCTAGTGAGCTTGTCATGGACCTCAGGAAAAAAAAAGGACCGCTGACGAGGGGCTTAACGCGCCCCGGCAGGAACCACTCATCCAGATGGCTACGAGTGAGCTCCTCTGGCGTAGACCACTCCAATCCCAGCTCCTCGACGGCTTTCGAGAGGACACGGAATAATTCGGTGTCCATCTCGGGCTTAACTTTGCTGGGCCCGGACGACGGCAGGGGGGGTACGGTAGGCATTCGAGCCCGACAGCTCCTCTGCGTTCGAGGCTGCTAATGACATGCTGTCATCCAGAAGCTTTTCATCACTCCCACCGAACGAGACCAGATCGCTCGCGCTGGCAGAGGGACGCTGGTCAGGCTGGGTGAAGAGGACAGGGGAAACCTCTCTGTGTGGAGAGAGCGAGGCACGTAGTACTTGACCCGGCATGAGCTCGCTCGCATCCGACCGCTGTGATCCTCTGCCCCGCTGTTTTTTCCTCACAGGCTCCTGGGAGGAAGAAAATGGTAAGTCGTCTTTCCTGAAAAGAAGCTTCCGCGAACGCAAGAAGCGAGATGTTCTCACAATGGGAACAATCACGTCTCGGAGAGAGCGGATTCCGCGTGGGATTTTCCCAAGCAGGAACGCACTCACAGTGGCCGCAATACCGCAATAACGGTGCGGCATTTGAAACAACGTCGCAAAAATGTGCTCTTTAGAAATTTGCTCTTATAAGGCTCGCTGGATGGCGGCAGGGCAAGCTGGACCACTGCTTTGCGGCGCTGAAGGCGGCGAATCAGCCGAGCAGAAAGGTTGCTAATCCACTGCGAGGCATGTCAATGGCAAGCAGGCTCTTCAGTCAGCGGAGATCAGCGAAGAACGTCGCCGTCACTGAAGGAGAAGAAATCTGAATCCTATGGCGAAGCGGACGCTTATATAGCCAGATGGCCCCGCCCATTCTGACAGGATTTGGCGGGCTTCTTGGCCATAGGTTTGTGCAGCACCGCTACTGAGCCATTGGATCGTTTTTTGAAGTGTACTGCATGATCCAATGGCTGTGCAGTTACATTGCGTTATTGAAAAAGGCTTCAGTTCAGGATAAAAATTACTTTTTCCCATAATGTCTTAGCAGACGCAGTACGAGTGAAGTATCGATAGGGAACACATAACATCCTTTCGATAAACTAATCCAATGTGAATAATGCTTTTGACTGTATCTTTGGGATCTTGATAAATAAAATTTAGGCGTCATTGGAGATATCTCACAAGATAACCAATTATGGCCTATAAAAGTTGTCATAACTAGCCTCAAGGAACCAGTATGCTGAAACCAGTTTTGCAAACCTTTCAATACCAAAACCTTGTACATGAGAAGAGCTTATACCCTCACAAATTTGAGAGTGATTTAATCTGTCATTCAACCCTTTCAGTCATTTGTAAGTGGCCTCATTGAGTGTATTTATAGTATATATCAGGCCCTCAAAATCAAATCATGGCCTGAAATCTATATGGGCATAGAGTCAATATAGCACCATTTGTCTTTTCTTCTGTCAGGTTATTCGCTCTATGGATATGAATAGTTCCCCCATGGGCGTTACGATAATATGCAGCATTTATTAGTAGATTTATGATGCATGGATGCTATGAGGTGAGGTCCATGCTGAACAAATTCTGAGGTGGACATGGTTCAATATTGACCAAGTGGGACATTTTAAGACTATTTCACACAAATATGAACAGTGCACCTGCAACTGTCAAAATCATAGAAGCAGAATATACAACACTTTAATTTTAGAGAGAGAGAGAGAGAGATGATGTTTAACAAAAGTAAAGTATGCCATGTCAGCAGAAAAACAACTGGAAAATTCAATGCGATTACACATATGAGCTGTATTTATATGGAGGAATTGGGTCTTGGGTCGCCACCTGATGTCCCATGTAAAATGCGGGTTCTAATGCAAAACCAATTGAGATCTAGTGTCGGGGAAGTGCCATAAGATAATTTATAAATGAAACATTAACAAGAGCCTATGACTAAGTATGTAATTATCTTATGACACTGGAGCTTGAAAGGCTGTCATAACAAGTGAGAGCCTTTATGAATTAATTTTTCAACATTATTAATGCTTTCAGAATTCATTGACGAGTTAAGATAGGGCATTCTTGTCAAGATTTACTCTAAGTGACAATCATGTCAAAACAAATTCTGTCTAAATTGAGTGAAACTAAGTAATACTCTCCACTCATTAATTAATGTTTCAAGTGCAACTGTTATGATCTAGATTAATTTAACTTTTTTTTTTTACCCCAAAATATATAAAGGGAACCCTCAGAGCAGTGCCTCACTTTCCTTTGTCGGCTTCATATGTCCACTTATGATTTCTTGTTCCCTTCAATGACACCCCGGACTGTCTTATAATATCACCTCAACAGACACTAAAAATTTAACTTTAGTGGACAGGGACTCTCAGGGAGGACAAATAAACCATAGCCAATAACATGTTTGTGTTGTTGAGATTTCTCGCAACCTGTCTCTTTCACTCTTGGTAGACTGATAGTGCCTGTAACAGAAAGCTTTGGTTCAGACTCAGCATATACTTTGATAACTAAATGTGAAACAATATCAGCAATAGAAGCGATGGTGGAAAAATCTCTGCTCTCAACTAGTGGCAGTAAAGTAGCCTATAGCCTCCATGTGTCAGTAAATCTTGACTGACAAACTGAAAAGCTTATATAGTAATATTAATTCAGACAGAGCCAAATCATGGCTCCTGGGCACACGTCTTTGTGGCCCCCAACCCCTGCCACCCATAGTGGCAGACATATTTCCCCCCAATAAATAGGAAATGTATGTTTTGGTAGCTAACATTAAATTATACTCTTTTTTTTACCCCTAAAGAGTGCATATTAGTACCTAAATGCTACATATTAGCACCTTCACTCACCTCATGTAATTCCAAACCTGTATGAGTTTCTTTCTTATGCTGAACACAAAAGAATATATTTTGAATAATTTTGAAGAACCAAACAGTTGTTGGTGCCCATCGACTTCCATAGTAGGGAAATAAATACTATGCAAGCCAATGAGGATCATCAACTGTTTCATTACCAGCATTCTTAAAAGTATCTTATGTTATGTTCAACCTAAGAAAACAAAACAAAACAAAACAAAAACTCACAAAAAGTGAGTAAATTGTAGAGTTATGTGGAATGTTTCTTTAAGTCACGGGGTTCCAAGAAAGTGACGTCAGGGAGTCCCAGGTTGAAGGGAGAGTGTGCGGTTGTTGAATAAACTAACCAAGCTGGTATCTGTGTCTGTCATCAAAAATCTACATGGTGTCTGAAGTGGGATAAAATGGCCCAGGGACTTCGCCGTATAGATCCGTTGGTTTTTGATGACAACATCGCCGATAACTGGAGGAAGTTTGAAAAAGAATGGCACATCTACTGCTATGTGGGCCGGTCAGATAAATCAAAGAAAGTACAAGCTTACACACTGTTACTTTGTTTTCCACTAAAAGAGGGGGGATGTAGAGTTATGTGGAATGTTTCTTTAAGTCACGGGGTTCCAAGAAAGTGACGTCAGGGAGTCCCAGGTTGAAGGGAGAGTGTGTGGTTGTTGAATAAACTAACCAAGCTGGTATATGTGTCTGTCATCAAAAATCTACATAAATGATGACAACATTTTCATTTTTGGGTGAACTGTCCCTAAAAAAAGTACATACTAGTACCTAAAATGTGTATTAGTATTAGTACCTACATGGTACATTTTATTACCTTTTGAAAATATACTACCCCAGTAACAACTTTTGTGTTTTTTTTTTTCTTGTAAGAATGTAGGCAGTGTGTGCATTAGGGAACTTGGGGGCACAAGTGGTCATCTTGTGCTGTAGACTCTGAGGGGCCCTACTGTAGATGTTCCAGTGGTCAGCACACACTATGCACAAAATGATCTAGGGGAGGTTTCTTTTCCACTGTCTGCCAGAACGGCTTTGGAGAACCTTTATGGTATGAGGCCCCAGGCCACTGGCCCCCCTGGCTGAATTCGAAATCCAGCCCTGAATCCAGAGAAGATTTTCAAAGTGGTACAAAGCTGGAGAGCGTGTAGGAAAAACTCTCTAATCTTTAAATATGAAGGGAGCAATCTTTTTTTAAAGTACATTGCTGATGGTGAGCCTGAGCGTCATTTTCACAATCTACTTCCAATATAGAAGCTCTCTGTCTTTTTCTTCTCTCTTTATCCCTTCCATCCTTCTGATCACAGCAGGAATAACACATCAGATTGTTTAGCAGGAAGAGATAGGCACAGTTCCTCAGCTAACAGTCACTGCACTGGAAGAAGAAGGAAGCATTTTCCTTTTTGCCGAAAGAATAAATGATAACGACGGGGTGTGACATTATTTCAGCTCTCGTCATTTGGTTCCTCTCTGACCGAAACGAGCTCATTTCATGCTCCAACGGGCAGTCTGAATCCCAAAATGAGCACGAATTGTCACTCGCCCTGGTGCTTGGATGGACAGCTAGCGATTGTGAGATCAGACAAATCTAACGGAAAATGTGGAAATCATGGGCAATAAAAACCACCCTAGAGTTCACATTACTGCCAACCAATTTGATGGCTGACATGCTTTTGCTCGAGATGTATTGTTAGGTAGAGAGTTTTCCAGAGGTGTCCAAAGGCATCTGTTGGACGTCATGAGGTCTTTGCCATCAAAGGCAAAACAAAAAAAACATAAAACCCTGTCTGTCTCATTGGTCTAATGAGTCCTTTCACATCACATCTACCTCCAGACTTTTAGCAAATTGCCCTTTGGCACCGCAAAAGTCGAAGTGATATATCCCCTGGGTCTTTAACATCGAGTCAGTGAGAAAATCTGGAAAAAAGTTAAATAACTAAGTCTACGAAAAATATGACATTCAATATTTTCATCTGCTCTCCTTGGCTGCTGCATAGAGAGACTGTGCCAGGACCCTTAGCTGTTTGAGGTGTCTTTGGAGATATGCTTACTTCCACCGAGACTCTAGAGAGTAACTTGTCTAGAGCCCTTGTCACAAATTCACAATGTGCATCTCAATAAGCTCACACCCTGTCAACTTATTGCAAACTGCAAGTGTGTGTGTGCATGTGCAACATTAACAGGAGACTGTCACATCTCCTGTAATGGATGGTGGGAAACATGGAGGAAAAGTGAGAGCTACAGAGGACGGAGGAGTATCTCTCCCTACCCCCCACGGGAGACAGCGAAAAGATGAACGCGGCGAAGATATTGGATGAGTGGAAGAGACAAGTCACTGTGTTGGGTAGTCACTTTCAATAACAACTACCCACTACAACCTCACAGGCGTTCCACAGCGAGCGAAGGAACCACTGGGGGATGGCAATTTACTCCAAGTCACCACTTGACAACAAAAGACTGATTAGATCCAAATCTTTCACACCTACGTTGTACTAGAACTGTGAAGGAATGATGCTGTTTCATCCTATGTGGTCTTGTCAATCAAATTAAGCCTTGCGTGGACTGTTTGTTATCTGAGACCAGCAATTATGCGTGTTGGAACTTTTTCTGAAAGTTAATGGGAAGCTATTGTACAAGTATATAAGAGAGATGGGATAAACTCCATGGTAACAGCTTAGTCTCATTGTACTCTCCTTTTCACATCTCATCTTGAAGCTTAGAGTTAAATGTAGTCGTTATCGTTGCTCTGTCAAAAGATCGTCAGAGCAGTGCTTTACTACGAATCAACTGATCCGTTCTGCTTTTTGGGTGGTTGAATGGGGGATAATGAGAAAGACAAAGGAGACAGACGGAACGGAAGTGGGAGCTTGAGACTTTTCCAAGCAGTTCGCCTCCAGGGGCTGCTGTTGCTCAAGCCTTTGTGACTATGACATATGTGAGGTTTAATGTACAATAAAGTCCTCAATAACCACCTCTATCTGTCATTACATTAATAGTACTTACGTGTGAATTAGAAATCCAAGTAATGACCATGCATTTAGCATTTGTGAAATGCCACACGACAAAGCACAAACACAGCCTATTCAGGACATTAAATACCAACTACAGAAAATAACTCAGACTCTTGTGTTCTGCTCAGGTCGGGATGCATTATTAATGTAATGTGTTTCTTGATCATTCTCTCCCTGGAGATAAACATCACCTGACATTTTGGAATGATATTTGATTTCGATCTTTAAGAGTTTCTTTCATTGAGTTTGTTAAATGACTTTATTCAAGTTATTATCTTCCTTATTCCATGCCTGGGTCTCATTAACATTTGTGGGTGAAACATTGCCACATGCTCAGGGAGCTTTGAGTTTTGCGCAAAATTCCACAACAAACAGTCATCTTGAGCTGGGGAATGAAATGTAATACTCAAAATAGGGTAAGTGTAAGCTGATTATACTCAGTACTGTACTTACAATTGTATTGTACTTACACTTAACCCAACTGGATGCTAGAAAGGCACAAAATAGATGCCACTGAATCAGAATGTTTCCCTCTGTTCCTGTATATAGAGCGGAATGGTCACTTTCATGTTGACATTTCTCATAGTTGACTGAAGCATTTTATATACGGGTTTCCTTCACATTATTATTCACTGCCATTTGGAAATGATCCTTGTAATGACTTAGGAATCATAATCCGGAATGGCTTTTCGGGAATTAAATTTCCTGTCCCTCAAAACAGAGACAAAGTGGATGAAATCGTTATTACATTTTCTATGGAAGGAGACAGATAGTCTGATTGTTCTGTTAAAGACACAGGAGTTTGGTCGTAACACAACAGATTGACAAGCGAGTTCTGCATGGTCCTCAAGGACATTAGTGTCTTCAAGGAATGCAAGCTTACTGGAGCATCACTGTGACCAAAAGGTCCTACTAAATATCACAAAAGTCCTCATATCACATCGCAGACAGTGGCCGCAATTCCCCTCGCAATATAGTTTGTGACAACAAAGGTTGAGAAAACCAATAGGCGTCATGTATAAATAAGCGAATACAAAATAAAACAAAAAGTTACCTATTTACTTTCCCCACAGGCTTCAAGATCGGGCTTATTTATGCAACATTTTTATATGCCTTTGCTATTCAGTTGTATCAAGACAAGCTTTTGGAATAAGCACTTATCTAAGGGGAACAAGCATGAGTGCCATGTGGATACATTCACGTAGCACAGGATGCTAAATTAGTCCTCCATTGAGTTTGTGGGCACAGTGTTTTAATTGTACATATTCACTTTCCATTTCTGTCGGTCCTGCTATTTGATGATAAGACCTAATTGAATAAAACAGTAACTTCTGATTCTCTCTCTTTCTATCTCTCTCTCTACAGAAAAAACATGAAGCAGTAATTGGAATATATTATTAAAAAATATATAGTATTGCTGTACAGCTTTCAGCCAGAATCCAATACAAATGCAGATTTATACAAAACAAAATGTAAGCACATTTGATCCAGATTCCCACATTTTGTTTTTGTCGCAACAGGAGCAATGAAGGGTAATACACGTTTCTACCACTTTGTATTGTAGTCATTTTTGTGAATTTGCCATAATTGCATGCTGAGAGAGAACACGGTGCACAATTCCCAACATCTATTTGTCAAGGTAAGCAATCTCGTCATCCCACAAGAGTATTACAAAATGCTTTATTCAGCATATGAACCTCTGCAGACAAGAGTTAATTTAGAACAATCCTGTGACTGCTGTGGTAATTACCCACTTCTTAGCATTGCTAATTATTGTCCTTTCATAACTGCTGATGATGTATAATCACAGATTTGGCATGCAAATTAACCTGATAAATAAAAACAGATTTGCATGTAACAGGAATGAAAAGCAGTTTGCTAGATGATTGATGGAGATGGAAAAACAACAACATTGTGCTGTAGGGTCATTTGACATGTGGGAAGCATGGATTTATTGTCTGAGTGATTAATTCAGAATGGCTATGAAAGACTTGCTAAGTGCAGTACAGGTGGATCGACCGCCTCAAACGCAGTTAAGCTTACAGTCGTAAATGGCTGCCATCATTGGTAAGGTGCTGAAAATGGTCCTCCGTTCTAAAATACTGGTGGTATTTTATTGCACTTGAGATTTATGTCATGAATATGGAGACTGGTTTGCCTTTGAATCTGCTTTTTAAATGAGGGAAAGAAACTTCAAGGGCTAGTTCACCTAAAAATGGAAATTCTCATAATTTACTCACCCTCATATTATTCCAAACATGAGTTTCCTTTATCACGTTGAACACAAAAGAAGATATTTTGAAGAATGTAGGTAACCAACAGTTAACGTATGCTGTTGCTTCCCATCTATGAAAACAACAAACATAAACAACTATTTAAGTCAATGGCTACTGTCAACTGCTTGGTTACCAACATTCTTTAAAATATTTTCTTTTGTGTTAATCAGAAGAAAGAAATCCATACAGGATTCACATTTTTTTCATTGTGCACATACATCGGCATGCTTTTAAATGATATACAAATTGTGATGCAATAAATCATTAAACAAATTGTTTTCATTCATAAAATCTGCACTGTTTAGTCATGAACCCAAGTCCAAAAAAAAAAAAAAAAGATGTAAAATACTTGAATCATCTGCAGATACAATAGCAATATTCATACTGGGAAATGTGTCAAACTCTCAAAAGTGTATAAACTTTTTAAGAAGTCCAGCAGGCTTAGTGGTCAAATAAGGACACGTGTTTCTGTCTGCCCCTCCCTATCACACTGTCTGAAGGAGGTTCTCTAATAAGCTCAAACCCTCGGGGCCTCTGGGAGGGTAAGATGCCCAGTAACACTGCTGCTGTTCCAGCATCCCCTCCACCCACGCTTTCTTCTCAGCCAGCAGCCTCTACACTAAACATTGTCCCTTAAGGCCCCAGCTATTCCCATTGTGGCTTCTTCTGATGTACCATAAACTGTAAGTTGCCAGACCCCTCTGCTAAGTGAAGTTTGGGGGAGTGGAATCTTCAAATGGAAGCTTCCACTCTCATGGCATCATAAAGGGAGTATTATTTTATTAGATTTCTAGTAGAAATCTATTAAAGGCCTTTAGTCACCCATTTTGAACATAGCACAAGAATGGTGTTACTTTGATGCTTTGTTTTGCATCGTTACAATGCATTGCAACATGGTCTCAGATGATTTACAGACAGAACGTTTGTGTATTATTCCAAACCCTTGAGATTCAATAAAAATATCCTGACATTATTTTACTTGTGCCATGCTGTTGTTTAGGAAGTTGCAATATTTTATGTTTGGTTTTATGTCTCAGTTTTTTGACAGCACACACATTTTTACAGTATGTCCCTAAATAATCACTGATATTTATGGCATATGAACTGCTTTATTTATAAATAGTTGCTTTAATCATTTCATTGTACCTGGCTTATACCATAATATATTATTATTATAAAAAAAAAGGAAACAAAACAAAAAAACATGTCATTTTGCTATTTTATATTTTGTAATACAAGTTTGCCATTGGTAAGATTTTTATTATTATTATTATTTTGTTTGTTTTTGAAATAAGTCTCTTGTGCTCTTATTCTTTGATTAAAAATACAGCAAAAAATAAAATATTGTGAAATATTATTACAATCTTAAACAAATGTTTTCTATCCAGTTTTTGCAAATAAGTATTTAATTTATTAAGGGAAAACGCTTGTCCCAAAACTGCCTGGCATATGTGAAAAAGTAATTACCCCCCTACTCTAATACTGGTTGTGCAAACCCTTTGCGCCAACAACTGCAAGCAAGCGTTTTGCGATAACGCCATGATTCTTTCCACATCGCTGTGCGAGGAATTTTGGCCCGCAATCTATCTTGCAGAATGTTTTTAATTCTGCACATTGCAGGGTTTTGCGAGCTGAGGGACTGTTTAAGGTCTAGCCACAGCACTAATTGTATTTAGCCACACACTTGGACTTGGCCATCCAAAAATCTTAATTTTGTTTTTATTGAGTCATTCCAGTGACGTGCTGGTGTGTGTGGGTCATTGTCCTGCTGCATAATCCCAGTGCGCTTGATCTTGAGTCACAAACTGATGGCCCGGACGTCTTCCTTCGGATTTTCTGATAAAGTTGCAGAAATTCATGTTCCCTCAATTATGGCAAAGTCCACCCGTCCTGAAGCTGCAAAGGCAGCCCCAACCACACATACCACCACCAGGTTCTGACTTTTTGGTATGATGTTCTTTTTATGGAATGCTGTGTTGGTTTTACGCCAGACGTAATGGGACACATACACCTTACAAAAAGTTCAACTTTTGTCACATCAGTCCACAGAATATTTGCCCAAAATTCTTGGGAATAATCAAAATATTTTTTGGCAAATGTGAGACGAGCTTTGTGTTCTTTTTGGTCAGCAGTGGCTTTTGCCTTGGAACTCTCCCATGGATGCCGTTTTTTTGCCCAGTCTCTTTCTTATTGTTGAATCATGAACTCTGACCTTAATTGAGGCAAGTGAGGCCTGCTGTTCTTTAGATGTTGTTCTGGTTTTTTTTATGACCTCCTGGATGAGTCGTTGTTGCTCTCTTGGAGTAATTTTGGTAGGCCAGTCACTCCTGGGAAGGTTCACACTGTTCCAAGTTTTCTCCATTTGTGGATAATGGCTCTGACCGTGGTTTGCTGGAGTCCCAAAGCCTTAGAAATGGCTTTATAACCCTTTTGAGACTGATACATGTCAACTATTTTGTTTCTCATCTGTTCTTGAATTTCTTTAGACCGTGACATGATGTGTTGCTCTTTAAGCATGCTTCACTTCACTTTGTCAGACAGGTTGTATTTAAGTGATTTCTTGATTCAACATATAAATCAGTAATCGTACTCAGTCCTGGTGGGTAGAGAAATTTAACTCTGGTGTTAATCACAGTTCTTTCATGATTTAACTGGAGGGGGCAATTAATTTTTCATGTAGGGCCAGGTAGGTTTGGACAGCTTTTTTTTCCCTTAATAAATGAAATCATCATTTAAAAACTGCATTTTGTATTTACTGGCATTATCTTTGTGTAATATTAAAATTAGTTCGATGACTTTAATCTTTTAAGTGTGACAAATATGCAAAAAAAAAGGAAGGGGGCAAAAACCTTTTTACATTCAAAATAATAACTCAAAGCAGTAATAATTTAAAACATATATTTTATTTGTGAACTTATGTTCATATGTTATTTTTAATAATTAACTTTTACTTTTTTTTTCAAAATCCCCCCCCCACATGGCGATTTAGTTTATTTATTTACAGCTAATTATTCGTGAAAAAATCCACAGGTCATGTTTTCAGCCATGCAAGTCTTATTTTGATGTACAGTGGCGATAGCTAAGTGAGTGAGTTTTTACTTACTTTTTTAATTATCCTTCCCATTAACACTAAATATAATTGTTCATTCAGACGGAGAGTGGGCCCACACTAACACAAGTTGAGATTATAGTTCTGTTAAAACTCAATGGGCTCAGGAGAAGCGAGAGAATGACGCCACTGGGTCATGTTGACAATGTTTCTTACGATAAACACGAGTGACTTATACTTATATTTTTATTATAAACTCGGACATCATGATAACGATTTTGTGGTATTGTCATGGTTTTTATTTGTTTCTAACTTTGATTTTTTTTTCATAGACACCTTGCTGCCCTTGCCTGATTGCCTTGCCTGAAAGGCCCTAATATCTATAAATCGTATATATATAATATTATATATATCTATACCAGTGGGTACGAAAGTATTCAGACCCCCTTAATTTTCACTCTTTGTTATATTGCAGCCTTTGCTAAAATCATTTAAGTTAATTTTTTTCCCCTCATTAATGTACACACAGTACCCCATATTGACAGAAAACACAGATTTGTTGACATTTTTGCAGATTTATTAAAAAAGAAAAACTGAAAATATCACATGGTCCTAAGTATTCCGACCCTTTGCTCAGTATTTAGTAGAAGCACCCTTTTGATCTAATACAGCCTTTTTGAGTCTTTTTGGGAAAGATGCAACAAAGTTTTTCACACCTGGATTTGGGGATTCTCTGCCATTCCTCCTTGCAGATCCTTTCCAGTTCTGTCAGGTTGGATGGTAACCGTTGGTGGACAGCCATTTTTAGGTCTCTCCCGAGATGCTCAATTGGGTTTAAGTCCGGGCTCTAGCTGGGCCATTCAAGAACAGAGTTGTTGTGAAACCACTCCTTCATTATTTTAGCTGTGTACTTAGGGTCATTGTCTTGTTGGAAGGTAAAACTTCGGCCCCCAGTCTGAGTTCCTGAGCACTCTGGAGAAGGTTTTTTCGTCCAGGATATCCCTGTACTTTGCCGCATTCATCTTTCCCTTGATTGCATCCAGTCGTCCTGTCCCTGCAGCTTAAAAACACCCCCACAGCATGATGCTGCCACCAATATGCTTCACTGTTGGGACTGTATTGGCCAGGTGATGAGCAGTGCATGGTTTTCTCCACACATACCGCTTAGAATTAAGTCCAAAAAGTTCTATCTTGGTCTCATCAGATCAGATAATCTTATTTCTCACCATCTTGTAGTCCTCCATGCGGGCTTTCATGTGTCTTTGCACTGAGGAGAGGCTTCCGTCGGGCCACCCTGCCATAAAGCCCCGACTGGTGGAGGGCTGCAGTGATGGTTGACTTTCTACACCTTTCTCCCATCTCCTGACTGCATCTCTGGAGCTCAGCCTCAGTGATCTTTGGGTTCTTCTTTATCTCTCTCCAAGGCTCTTCTCCCCCGATCGCTCAGTTTGGCCGGACGACCAGCTCTAGGAAGGATTCTGGTTGTCCCAAACGTCTTCCATTTAAGGATATGGAGGCCACTGTGCTCTTAGGAAACTTAAGTGCAGCAGAAATTTTTTTGTAATCTTGGCCATATCTGTGCCTTGCCACAAGTCTGTCTCTGAGCTCTTCAGGCAGTTCTTTTGACCTCATGATTCTCATTTGCTCTGACATCACTGTGAGCTGTAAGTTCTTATATATACAGGTGTGTTGGCTTTCCTATCAAGTCCCAATCAGTTTAATCAACACAGCTGGACTCAATTGAAGGTGTAGAACCATCTCAAGGATGATCAGAAGAAATGGACAGCACCTGAGTTAAATATATGAGTGTCACAGCAAAGGGTCTGAATACTTAGGACCATGTGATATTTCAGTTTTTCTTTTTTAATAAATCTGCAAAATGTCAACAATTCTGTGTTTTTCTGTCAATATGGGGTGCTGTGTGTACATTAATGAGGATTTTTTTTTTTACTTAAATGATTTTAGCAAATGGCTGCAATATAACAAAGAGTGAAAAATTGAAGGGGGTCTGAATACTTTCCGTACCCACTGTATATATATATATATATTCCCCTTCAAACCCCAAGTTCATTGGTTTGGTACCCAGGGAATGCTCAGGCAAGTTGGTATATTAACGTGGTTTAATTTTGATATACAGTTAAGAAATGGAAAAACTGTCACAAAATGTTATACCGTATCCCGCAAAGTGATCGCCATGCAGTGACAGTAACTTCCTGCAAACCACAGTTGCAACTTTTTTTTTTTAACTGTAAATATAATAAAACAGTGTAGAGCTTTACATGAAGATAGCATGTTTCCAAAAATCCCCATATAACGTTTCTCACAATGCCTGAGGTCTTGCTTACAGCATATTCATACCAGTAATCTCTCTCTTTTGCTGATTCATTCTCTCCCTCTGCATAACATACATTTCACAACTACATACCATGTAAAACAGCCCAGATTATTTGGTTACTCAACACCTCATCCCACAGATTTATCCGTTGCTGAAACATGCTTATAATGAAGCAAGATTGTAATTCTCTTAGGATCATCACTTACTTGACATGCCGCTGCACTGCTGATACAATTTAATATGAATATTTTAAAGTTGTTTTGTCAGGTGATGCTAAAATGCAACTTTCACACTTTTCCATTTGAGGATTCCAATAAGCGAAAGCAATAAAATATGAATGGAATAGGTCAATTTAACATTTAACAAATTCAGGCAGCATAAGATGCAAATTTATTAGAAAGCTTAATCATTTGAAAGCAGAAACAAACTTAATTTGAATGAAGAACAACACTTAATCCAGCATCATCAATAGTCGGAGGGAAATGAATGGCCGCCGGGACCTGGCGATGCCCCCCACAATCAGCGAGTCTGCCGTGCATTATGTATGGGATCTCCGGGATGGAGCCATTATGGCAATCAGAGGATCAGAGTATCAATCTCAGGTGAGCCACAGGGAGTAAATGAACTGTAAAGAGGAGGAGGAAGAGAGCAAGAGAGCTAGAGAAAACCTGAGGGAGAAAGTGAACCTCAGTTTATCATTTCAACTTTGAGTAGTCGCTCAGAGCTCTCTCTGTATAATTACTCCCAAAGAGATAATCTATTTATCAGCAACTCTATCTGTCTATTACTCACTCCCTTTCTATCTTTTGTCTTCATCAAGATATTCATCGCTAAATCCCTTGGGGTGCACAGATCTGGGACCCGAATCAAACCAGAAAACGTGTTTGTTATTTATCAAAGCCACCATGTAATTTTCTGGAGCAATTTTCTGTTCCGAGCCTGATGTCACTTTTGACCTAATACAGCACATAGTAATTGAGAAAAGATTCAGCCGGTAAATATTATGATTGACTGAGTTAGGGGGCCTTGTATCTTCTCCATTACTCCAGTTTATCCAAAGGGGATGCATTGAAAAGAGGCCTCCCACGACGAATGACACTAATTAATCTTGCAATTGCACGCTTGCTCATCAGGCCATGGTTTTAGCCCTACCTTAATCTCATCCATCAAGATGCTCAGCAGGCAGGCCAGTGGAAACAAATAGAATTTCACTCCCTCACGCGTTTCGGACAGCAAAGATCTGTATAATAATGACACTCAACATAATTTGACTAATTTGTTTGATTTTGATAATAATTGATTTCATTTTATAAACAAAAACCTTTCATATGCACATCTAACATTATTGTTACCAGCATAAAATGGCAATGACATTTGAAGCACGTGATCCCGTATGCAAATGTAATATACTGTATGTACGTACAGATATTTAATTTTCATATATGAAATATATTGTCATACAAAGTAAAAATATGCTCTGGCACATATTTTCAGCTATTTTCATTTTCAGTACAATACAATACTTTTCTTTTTTTTTTTTTTTTCACTCTTAAGTCTTTTGTTAACACTTTTCCTTAATTATGCAAAATGGGACCAGAAATGCTGCGTCACTTGGCTTTTAAAAGAAACTTGTGAATAAAGTTTTACATTCTGTAATGCAAATATTTATGGTGGAAGGCGGATGAAGAAAATCTAACAACAATGTGTAGGTTTAGTTCTGGCAGAATGCAGGCATAATTACTAACACTGATTTTATACTCTCAACAGCAACTGCTCCATGTTTTGTAAGCAACAGTTTTGGCCCTAGGAATAAACCATCTATAAAAACAAATTGAATAGCAAAGAAAAACAAAAACAATTGAGCAGAGGAAACAGATGCTCTGCCATACATTATTAAAAAAAAAAAAAGTAAATGGGTAGAGGTGCTAAAACATGCCACACAAAAAACACCCAGTAGTTCAGCCTGAACATGACAAAATGACCCTTTTAAATGGTTCCAGGGTTTGATTGTTTTTGGTTTGGTTAATGGAATCTATAACAGCTACTGTAATTTACTGTAATTTGTCTATTTGATGAGGTTATTTGATCAAAATATATGTGTGCTGTGTGAAAATATTCAAGAGCGTATAGGTTTGGTCTGTTACTGGGGCATATTGCAAGGAGGCAGGTGACAACCCTGAGGTTATAATTTTTTTAAACAAACTAGCAATCAAAGTAATGAGTCGCACAACCCTGATCATATTCATAATACTACTGCTGTTAAGTAAGTGCCATGACTAGCACATAAGTTTGAAAAAAAAAAACTTTTAGTTTTTTAAAAATTTAAAAAAAAAAATGTTTTTAAATTTTTTTTTCTGTATGTTGTTTTACAAACAACATTACATATTATTCAACATATGCACACATACAAATTTAACTGTGGGGATTTTATATATGTTATAAACTTTTATTTTTATCTGAACAGAGAATGTGCAAATGTGTAAATTATTTATCGCCTATACATCACACAACATACAGTATATGGCAATACCACTCTTGATGTAGGGCAATATACTGTATGTCACATATTACTTTGGTATATGAAAAAAAAGAGAATATAGCTAGAAATTAGAACATAGCAGGACTAGGTAAAATGGTTTAGAGAACTGAATACTCAGCCAATGAAAAAAGTAAATTAAAAAGTTAGATGGTCATACTACGATTCTCTGTTTCCCTGGCAACAACCGTGTGTCTTTTGGGGGGGGGGGGGTCTGAGGTAGACCAATTTATCAGGCAAAGGGGGGGTGTGTGGAGGTTTGCGATAGTGAATCATGTTTCGGGCTCACCGAGGAGGGGGGTTGGGTGGGCATCGCTGGGGCCCCACAAACCTCTGGGCCTTATGCACTCTGTCACCCTTTCCTCCCACTAGCAACGCCCCTGTTGGTGAGCATAAGTAATCTTATCGACCCCAAACTTCTGTATTTTGTTAATATTTAATTTTACATGTTTACTGGTTCCCAATTTTGTTTTAGGCATTTTTAAAATCATGAGATTGACTTACATTCTATTCGGTCTATTGTCTTTGACATTACAGCCGAGGATAGTTGCTAATGAAGTGTCACAGATCTTTGTGTCTAGAACTGAGTGACCATTAGAAAGATGGCAGGTTGTAACTACCATTCAGATGAAAATTAATGCTTATGGTTAGTTTTCTCCAGAACAGGCTTTGTATATATATTCAAATTAAAGGGGTCATATGATGCGATTTCAAGTTTTCCTTTCTCTTTGAAGTGTTACAAGCTCTTGGTGCATAAAGAAGATCTGTAAAGTTGCAAAGACTAAAGTCTCAAATCCAAAGATATTTTCTTTAAAAAGTTAAGACTCAGCCACGCCTACCTAAAACGGTCGTTCTAACATGCCCCCACATATCTACTCATTATGTGGAAATCTTGATAATCCAAGCCCAAATGTGCACACAAAGAAAAAAGGCGTGGTTTCAGGAACAGCAGTAGTGTTGATGCAGCCATGTCAGGGAGACGCTGTGTGTTTCAGTGCGAAAGCAAAAGCACTTTATTTGGCCTTCCGGAAGTAGATGCAATTAGGACTCATTGGATAAGATTTATTTACAACAGAACAGCACAACCCAGATGTTCGAATTTGTGCAACGCATTTTATGGACGACAGTTTTTTTTGAACCTATACGTTTTCAAGGCTGGCTGTGCACAAAGGCTATTTCTAAAAAAAAGGGTCAATTCCGATTTTGCTATGACAATCTGGTGCTTCTGATTCAGCTACTGTTTTGTTATTAGTTTTTTTTTTATTTGCTATTGACTGTTCAAATGCGGAGTTTTGCGCAGCGCAGAGTAACGCGTTGTGTGTGTGTGAGGGGAACAGGATCACATCACAGGAGAGTGAACTGCCTGTCAGAAATCATAGCACATCGGCTGTCTTAACCGCGGCTTGTGTACTGCATCATTACTAGGCGCGTTTTCATTACAGATTTGCGCAAAACTTTGGCGATATTTTCTGAATGTCGATAAAAAAGTTTTTTGCGAAATGACGGCGTTTCCATTAACCAATGTTATGTGGCTAAAACGTAACCTTTTGCCTCTCGCGATAAGTCATGGCAACGGATTTTGGTGGGATTTTGACGGATTTTGGCTATATTTATTCAAAGGAGGCTTATGCATGTATCTTTACAGAAGCAGCAAAGAGAGCCGCTTCAGAAACGTGCGTGGCGCGGCTGCAATAAACCATAGACTGTATAAAAACATTAACACAAGCACTGAGTGACCGTATCAGAGCCACACTGCACCGCAGACGTGTGCGGTGTAAATTGTCTAAGCATTAATGGTAGGAAAACCCCTTTTACTGGAGACCGGTCACGTATGAAGTTTTTCTTGGAGGTTATAGTACATTGAAGGATGATCATATGACTTTTTACATACGCCATGTGACCTGTAAATGCGAAAAAGCCGTTTCCATTGCAGTTTTGCAAATTAATCCTTTTTCGTATTGCCTGAAAAACCACCTCATGCGAGCGTAAAAACTTTTTTGCGATATATGGCCGTTTTTGCGAAATTGACGCGTTTCCATTAGGCGTATTTTCAATTCGCAATTTCAATTTGCGCAATTTGAAGGGTAATGGAAACAGGCCTACTGTGTCTGTCACGCGACTCTGTTGCCCTTTCGGGCTTGAACTGATGGTAAAAACTAATGACATTATTTACTGTCTACATTTATTTTGAAAGATGAAGCTCGCGATTATGGTAAGGGGCGTTACATTTCGACGCGTGCTTGTGGTGTTCGGCCAATCACAATGCGCTGGGTCAGCTGGCTAATCAGAGCAGACTGCTCTTGTCGGAAGGATGGACTTTGTAGAAAACTAAGTGTTTGAGGGAGGCGGGGCATAGAGGACCTACAATAATGTACAGTATTTGAAAAATAATGTGTATTTTGAACATTAAAGCATGTCAACATATTCTGTTACACCAAATACACAAAATAATGATCTTTAAAATAGCATCATATGACCCCTTTAAAGTATTGTGATCACTGAAGCACTGGTTCAGTTCAACACTGGCCAATTGTACATAGACAGCACAACCTATGTAGGCTGTCAACCTTGATTAGATTGAGCAAGACAGCTGCCTTAAAGACAGAAAGAGAATGAGTGGGTGAGAGATAGAGAGAGATGCCAGTTTCCCTGTCCCCTCCTATTCTACTCTCTCATATTTTCCTTTAAATTATACAGGCAAGCACTTTGCCAGGGCACTGAGGAAGGATGATCAATCTTTCCATCTAATCTGGATTTATACTACGACATTATATTCATAATTAAAAATAAGATTAATAGCATCTTTAAAATATGACCTACATGAGGGTACAGAATATAGAGTTGTTTGGTAAATAGATACGCAGCAGCTACTGTATTTGGTGCATAGTAATGGAGATAGGCATTTAATTAATGGCGGGCATTTCACCTACATCTGACCTTCTAGTGGCACAGAAGCTTGCTTGGGGGGAAAAAAAAGAAACACGGCTTAGGGAAAAAGCAAGTGACAAAGATGAAGATTTATAAGGTTGGGTAGACTTTATCTGTGCTAAGTGTGTTGAATTTTAAAAGTGTTTTCCTTTAGAGGCACAACATAAATAAAAATGTCAATACAAATATATAGTTAGAAGTGTAAAGTTGAGTGTACTGCTAAATAAAAAAATTACTGTCAAAATTGCTCCCCAAATGAATGTTCCTGACAGAATTGGAGACCATTTGGACATTTATGGAGGGCTTTTGGATGTGTATACTGTCAGAAACAATGTGTTATCCAGGATTTTTATGAACTACTTTAGGGATAAATAAGAAACTACATAAATCAGAACAATAGCAGAAGGTATGTGTTGTAAGAGAGACTAATGCCAGTGACCCTCTCATAATAAAGCCCATATGAAGGCCAGGATCTCTCTCTCTCTCTCTCTCTCTCTCTCTCTCTCTCTCTCTCTCTGTGTGTGTGTGTGTGTTGTGCGGTTTTCTGAGCACAGTGCTGTAAATATAGTGTGGGTGGCTCGGAGCTCATTGGAACGGAGGCAGTGCTGAAATACTGATCTCCCCTCACTCTCAGCAATCTACATTACTTTCAGCATAAATCTCCTCCTAAACTGCTGAGCTACATGTTCAGAAGCAAAGCCTAATGCTTAATATTCAGTGCAGTAAATAATTTTTGCCACATTTATGTTAGTGCCCAGTGTCTCAAGTCCCCACCATAGATCAGGTAGAAGAGATTCTGGTGATTCATAATATCATCAGGAAAAAAAAATAAAAAAATACTTGCTGAATGTCATTTTAAAATGAGTTTCGTTCAAAGGGCAGGGAAGCTTTTGAAGTTTTAGAAAGGACTGTCAAGAAGGTTAAAGTGAAAACTCAGCATGTGTAGGTGTGTGTGTGTGTGTGTGGTTTCATTAATCTTGGTTCTTTTGGCATGAAGACAAAGAAAGTGTTCCAAGGTTTTCTTCCTGAAGAAAGGTCTTCTTTCCAAAACGTTGAGCTCTAGTGCTTAGTGCTATGAAGTTATCAAACAAACAAAGTGCCTCTATTTTCGCATGTCCTTGATAAGTCCCATTTGGATGGCTTGTATTGTCTAGAAAAGTTTTGTGCAGAGAGAAACATTTATATGATTCAACATACTGTATTGTCTAACTTATGTGACTCAGCCCTTCTACCCTCCTGCAAATTATTTTAATTTGTTTTGATTTTTTTGCACAGGTAGGCCTGTTGTAATGATCAGCATTTTTTCATATTATTTATGAATGAATGAATTAATGAATGAGGGGTACACTATAGAAGGTAAACTTTGACGAAATGTCTTAAAGGAATAGTACCCCCCCCCCCCCCGATTCTGACTAATTGAAAATGCTTAATAGTGCACCCAAGTGACTAGAATCATTTTCCAAGCGAACGTTGCAAAATCAATGAAATTGTATAATAATTGGTTGACACCATTGCTGTTCTGTCATGGTACTTCATACTCCAGTCCAGTAGGAGGTGGAAACATCCTTCTATAAAAAGTGAAAGTAAAGTGACGTGTGGCCAAGTATGGTGTCCCATACTCAGAATTTGTGCTCTGCATTTAACCCATCCAAGTGCACACACACACAGCAGTGAACACACACACTGCTGCGGTGCCCAGGGAGCAGTTGGGGGTTCAGTGCCTTGCTCAAGGATCTCACCTCAATCGTGGTATTGAAGGCGGAGAGAGTGCTGGTTATTCACTCCCCCCACCGACAATTCCTGCAGGAACTGAGAATCGAACCCGTGTCCTTCGGGTTACAAGTCTGACTCTCTATCCATTAGGCCACAACTGCCCTTAATTGACGCGTAACAACACCAGAAGAAAGAGATGAACATTTATGTCACGTACTGGAAGTGCTGCATATTTACAAGGAATAGGAGGAGGTACAGTATTTAAACACCAAAAAATAACCTTAATGATACCATTGAGACCAGACTATTTTAATGAGTTGCTCCAAGTGGCAGTGTAACACTTAGTCATTATATTGCTTTACACCTCTTTTTATCAGTTAAGACAGTTTGGATTTCTTT
The DNA here is from genome assembly GCA_018155175.1 of Sinocyclocheilus anophthalmus. Lineage (NCBI taxonomy): Eukaryota > Metazoa > Chordata > Actinopteri > Cypriniformes > Cyprinidae > Sinocyclocheilus > Sinocyclocheilus anophthalmus. The sequence goes on along the minus strand of JADLZN010006910.1, from coordinate 99,428 downwards.
CACAGTATTGTTTTGGATGATAAAGAAAAACTCATAACTCACAATACAATAAGTACTGAGACAAGGATTTAGAAACTTGAGAAATTCCTCAATCCAATTAGATGCCCAGTCATTTGCACTTTGCATTGCCTGAGACCTTTTGTTTGTAAGGGATTTGTAAGAATATCAGCATGTGGAACGTCTACTGCATTACCACCTGCCTCACCCACATGACCAGAAACAAGAAATCACACCATTTTATGAGAGACATCTAGAAATTTCAGTCTACCCAAACATATAATTTCTGCGGGAGGCATTATAAACGGGCAAAAAAAATGCATATAGTAAATAGCAAAATTAGCAATTTTGCAAATTCTTTGTTAGTATAAAGGACACTTTTTGATGCCAGAGCAAAGGGGAGGCAATATAAAGCTTGATAAACTTGCATAAACAGAGGCAGGTTAAGGACACACTGAGGCCCATGAGTTCATACTCCGAATACAGGAACTGCCGTGTTTTGCAGAATAAGCAGAGTGAGGCAAAGTGGCATGAATTATAGACACTTTTCAATATTGCCTACATTTCCTGCATTGATCTAGAGCTTATGAAAGTGTGTTGGTTTTGGCCTGGATAAGTGAAAGAGAAAGGAGTGACTATTAAAGAGACGAACAATACAGTCATCAGTGTGTGATGTAAATGTGTTTGTTTGTGTGTATAGCACTAACTTAATGCTACTGTTCCTGGCACTTTATCTATTATGCAAACTCTGCTGACCACAAAATCTCACACCAAATTAGGTCTTTCCCTCACCTTGTCCTTAAAAATAAGCCCAAGTGAGCACATCAAAACAGTATTTCCCAGCAGGTAACTAGCTCTTGATACCTGGCTAGAGAAGTTGTCTTATATTCTTATGACAGTAATATTGAAGGTGTGTGCCAGTTTATAGTCTCAGTCCAATTATTGTGGCGCCTCGTGTTACGCTGCTTCCTGTTGAGAGCTCTTGTGAAGCGGCTCTTTGCCTGTCGACCTGTGCCACTGCATTAGTCTGATCATCTGTTTCCTCTTCCTGAACTCTAGCCGTACTTTTACTTACAAAACAATGTTTTGACATTTTAATTCAAACACCTGCCAGGAAAGAAAATGGCACGCTGCAAATTACTCGTAATACTGGATGCAATTTTAGATGTTGTTGTCATCGTTGCATCATTGGTGATCTTTTTCTTTTAGGTGTGTTCTAGAAATTCAGCAATTAATTATAGATGGATGGATGGATGTATAGATAGATTAGTTAATTAGTTAGTTAATCAGTTAATTAATTATTATACTTTAACCCTTTAAGGTATTTTAAATTACAGTGGTTAAAACAATAAATAAATAACATGAATTTGGAGGCAAAGCTTACAATCACTATTTGCAAATCTTATAGAAAATCAGTTTGTCAAATAGTTCCATGCATTGGCAATAGACCTTTATCACAGCGGAAATAATTACTGGAAGTGCTCTTCGAGGCAGTTTATTGATTCTTCCGGTTATGTATATTTTTCTATATGCTGTAATCACCTGGTTGAATAAACAGCTGTTAAAATGAGCATCAGACAGGTGAAGAGATATTCTGATGATTACTGTGCACATAATTTTCCAAACTCAATGGACCTTGTAGTTTTAATCCAACGTAATCTGAGAAAGCTGTGGATCGTAATCATGCATGATGATTTCACCACACTGTGTCAGTGCTGCATTGTGTGCGAGAACTGGAGAATAAGATCAGAACGAACATATTTATTCATTTGAATTACATTTTAGTCATTATTCTGTCATTTTTCATTGACAGTCATTTCACTGTATGAAATTCCTGTATTTATGCCAGAATTTTTAATTAATATTCAAAGTCATGCTGTCAACACGTTATACCGTTTAAGATTAACTAGCCTAAATGTTTAACATTGTTACATTTCTTTAAGGCAACTTCTGTGCATTCATTCATCTACTTTAATACTGCTCTTACGGAAATTAACCATGGTAGTAAAACTGCCCAGGTTAAAAAAAGTACACTTTCCTTAAAATAATAAACTAATAATAATAATAATAATAATAATGGCATTTTATTTATAATGCGCTTTTCTCACACCCAAAGCGCTACAACAATGTAAAAAACAATTAAAATACAAAATGCAATGATACAATATAAAACAGCAAAATAAATAAAATAAAAACCCTAATCAACAGCTTAATCATGATAAGCAATGTTAAAGAGGTGGGTTTTCAACAGTTTCTTAAAAGTACTTAGTGTAGGAGCACTTCGAATATTCAAAGGAAGCCCATTCCATAACCTCGGAGCAGCACGAGAGAAGGCTCTCTGTACCATAGCTTTTAATCTGGAGTGGGGTTGATAAAGAAGAATCAGCAGAGCGAAGAGGACGAGAAGGCATGTAAGGGGTAACTAAATCAAAATGTACTTAAAGAGTGGGTTCACCCAAAAATTAAAGGGGTCCTATTATGCTTTTTCACTTTTTCAACTTTAGTTAGTCTGTAATGTTGCTGTTTGAGCATAAAAAAGATCTGCAAAGTTACAAAGCTCAAAGTCCACTTCAAAAGGAGATATTTTATTGAACAAAAATCACTTTTTAAAACTACAACAAACGACTCATTTGGACTACAACGCATATTTTCCGAATGGGACGAGACCTGGTTGAGCTGCACTAGAGAAGGCAACGAGTGTTATCACTATGTCGGAGACGCGCTAGTTTTCCCAAGGCAGACGAACTTAGAGTGGTTACAATCATCCGGGTTTTAATCGCGCCCAAATTGATTTGATTTTGACTCACTGAAGCTCGCAGCAGGCGGCTATGGTAAGGGGCATGACATTTCCCGACCAGGATCAGAGTGGTCCACACCACACACACTGGCCCAGCTAACCAATCACAGCACATTTCGTATTTCAGAAGGCGGGTCTTGATACAGGAACTACTCGAGCCGTTCATGCTAGACTGGGGAGAGAGGTGTTATAATAATGTAAAATATGTGAAAAATTATGGGTTTTTCGAACAACCTAGTATGTGCGCATGTTCTAGTACACCCCCAAAACAAAATCAAGACTTTTTAAAAGAGCATAATAGGACCCCTTTAATTATCCTTCTTTACTCCCCCTCAAGGCATCCTAGGTGTAGATGACTTTCTTCTTTCAGAAGAATCCAATCGGAGTTATATTAAAAAATTATCCTGGCTCTTCCAAGCGTTGCCTCACACGGCTCCGGGGGATGAAGAAAGCCCTCCTGTAGCGAATCGATGCGTTTTGTAAGAAAATTACCATATTTAAAACGATATAAACACATTTTTCTCACTTCTCCATCGTTCCAGAGACGATGACGTAAGACATGTGTGTAGCGTGATGAGTGACGAATGCGGAAGCGCAGCAGAGAAATTGCTCACAGGCATTGTTAGAGGCATTCCTTTACCCCGAGGGCGGGCTATGTCCCTAAGGTGCCCACGTTCTTCGCCAGGGCCCAAGTACTTCAGGGCATTTTCTGTCCTCCTCCGTACCAGGAATAGGCCAGAAGCTTAATTTGATCAGCTGTTTGTTTGTTTTGGTCCGCCATAGAAGGGATTTCCGGCGACCAAGCAGGCTATGAGTAGGTGCGTGATCGAGGGCATCTCACTAGCCTACAAGTCCTCTGGCCTCCCGTCACCTATGGGGGCCAGAGCGCACTAGACCAGGAGTATGGCGGCCTCCAAGGCTTTCAACTTGGGCCAGCCCGCCGCACACTTATTTCCGCTTCTCCGCTTTTACAACCTAGAACTGGCATCTACCCCAGGTTCCCAAGTTCTCTCTTCGTGATGTGCTCATCTGATACACACACAGTCAGGGACTTGGTAGTATGGCGCAGTAGGTATTCTCATTCCAAAAGCGATCTTGACGCAGCTCGAGTTCCTGAAAGGGAACATCTCTAGGTTACGTATGTAACCATGGTTCCCCGAGTTCCCAAAGCGAATCTCGACTCAACATCTCGTTCCCTCGGGGAACCATGGTTATACACGTAACCTAGAGATGTTATTTTTAAGTGGTTGTTGACATCGTATCTAAAATGTGATTTAGCCAAAAAAAACAAACAAAAACCACTCTACCACTCTAATATGTCTTGCAATATCCGTGCGTTCAAAGGTTATGCGTAATCCTCTTGTTCAATATTCTCGGGGTCTGAATCCGGCTCAAATTGATATGGCAATATTGATGCCATCCTTAACTACACCAGAGAAGATGGAACTCGCTGCTTTGGCAAGGGGCAGAGCAGTACTGAAACACCGTCTAAGCTGTTCGCCATTCACAACGCACTGGGACAGCTAACCAATCACATCACATTTCGTTTTTCGGAAGGTGGGCCTTCATCAAACCCGGAACTAATCAAGCCGTTTGTGCCAGGCTGGAGAGAAACGTATTGTAATAATGTAAATTATGTGAAAAATAATGCGTTTTTACAAACCACCAAGCATGAGAGCATGTTCTAGTACACCCCCAAAACAAAATCAAGATTTTGTAAAAGAACATAATAGGACCCCTTTAAGTACAAAATTAGCGAAAATAGAGCACTTTAAGTACGTTATGGGAGTGCACTTTTTTTCACCTGGGTGTGGTTATACAAGTGGAAAAAATGGAAGTAAAATAAAAAAACACAAAAAAACATGGTTACTACATATTTACTATAGTAAAACCATGGTTAATTTTTGTAAGGGTGTTTATCAGTCAAATCCATTAAAAAATTTAAACAGGTGTGAAATATGATCAGAAAAACATTGTTAATGAGAAGACGAACTTGACTGCAGAAGGTTAGTTTGGAAATAAATGTATTTATTATTCAGAATGCACATTTGTAAGGGACATTTCAGCAGGTGATATGAGATGTAGGCCTAAACATCCTCAGTTTTGAAATGCATACTACACACGAAAGTGCTCCTGCATGATATTTTAGTAGGACCTTCATCCCACCACATCAGTCTCATCCATGCTTTCCTCAATTTGTGTTGTGTAAGGAAATTGTGAAAACTGAGGCAGTGGGCATGCTGCAGTAACACTGGAAAGAGAAAAAAGAGAGGATTCACCCATTAGTTTTGATTGCATTGCGATGGGACCGGAAGTGATGATACACTGCTTCACTTACCGGATATAGGAAGTGTGATAAAGGTCTATTAGTTGTTGATTAATAATCAATAACTTTCTTAACATTTTGTATTTTACTCTCACTAAAGCTGCATTTATTTGATCAAAAACAGTAATATTGTGAAATATTTGCTCAAGAAACATTTCTCAGAACAAGATGAGATAAAGATAAGAGAAAAGAGATGAAACAAGACACTCTCATCTCTAGCAGCTAGCCAATCACTTGCACTAAATGGCACAGTCGAGATGACAACCACATTTTAACAAGTCATAACTCAGAATGGAAACTCCTTAACACTACAACTGCCAGAGGTCACTGTATACCTAAAAGCGCAGGCGGGTAAATTTTACCCAAGCACATGACAACTGTATTTATATGGCTAAAGAACATATTATTTCACTGTATACACATTATTTCACGGCTTTGTCTTCACAAAGAAGTGTCTAGAGTTATGAAATTATTATGTCTAGTCATCAACTATATTTTTATCCTGTTGTTTTATGTTCAAGACTTTTTAATGCAGGCTACACTAATCCATAATGGTAAGTAGCCTAAGCTAAAAAAAAAAAAAAAGCCTGCATTGACACGGAAATTAGAAGGTAGTAGCCTAAATTTTGGGTTGTGTAATATTATAAATACTGTCATTAATCATTATTAAGATAACCCATGCTATTAAATTACTAATAGCCATAGACAATAATTGCAATATTTTCACCACACTGCATAGGATGATGCGATGACAAATTCAAGCGCACAGCTTCACCTAAATATTTATTACTTTGTTTAGTTATATCATTTATAATTTGAATAAGAGAACAACACTATTGAACTTTAGGTAATCAAAAAATGATTTTATTCATTACATCATATAGATCGGATTCATTTTTTTTTCTTTAGGAAACGGCCATACTAGAATAGCAACATAGTAGCGAACAATAAACGATATGGCAAGATAAAAATTAAATAATTAAACCAAAGTTTGACCAATTAGAGTTACGTGTGGCTAAAACATGTAAATATGATATCTATCATTGTCAGATGAGCCGTCAGATGCTGAGCCGACCCAGGACGCAAAACTTAGGCCTACCATCAGACTCTCCATCACTCATGGCATTTAGTGTTTCGAATACCTACCTTACATAAATCGCCTTTGTTTCAGTCATTTTGACTTTATTTATTAAACTGATAACCGCTAAATCAGTGAGTGAAAGGCGTTGCCTAGAAATGTACAATGTTAAAACATAAGCGGCAAGAAAATGACAGAGCAAAAATACATGCGTTATATAGGTGGGTAATTTTGACCCGTTGGCGCTTATAGGTATAAATGTCCCGTTTTTTGATCTGGTTTTATCTAAATAATTTTTTTATCCAACAACATTGGATTGTAAATTACATAATTTTAGTAAAAGTCAATGACTGGGAGACTTGAATGTTTTATTTTAAATCTGTTACGTACATTTGAAAAACAGCCACGGGTGAAATTAGTAGTCTTCTGTTTAACAGAGAATTTGTACGATATTAAATCAGCTGATTCCTGCATATTCCATCACTTTACTACCATTACTAGAGTGATTAAATGTATTTAAAAGGCATTTATAGTTCAGCATTTTTACAAGATGTTTATGTATTTAATTAGTAATACATAAAGGCATATTAAACAACCATGACAGGCCAACAGGATGTTTTCAAAGTCCATAATACACATTTAAGTGCCTTCAAAAAGCTACAGGTAAAATTTCTTAGACACTGCCAACAGATTGATGATGGTTGTAGCTTTAAATGGAATCACCTCTAACCCTGTTGATGTTTCTATTTCAGTAATAGTAAAGACCTTTGCTGTTTTCTCTTACAAAATGGTTTGGCTATTTGGCTGAAGAGTAGTTTAAATGCTGCCCTCCAATCTGTGGAATGACTCTGTAAGATGAGCTCTATTCAGTCACAGTAGATCACCTGCTGGGGTGTAGATAACGATGGTGATGGTCTCTTGATGAACGTCCAATCACATAAGCTCACCACCTTTTTTCAGTGGCCACATCTACCACTGGCCCTCACTGTTACACCAACATAGCTGTCAACAAACAAAGAGCAAGTAGTTATAATCCTCTGGTTATTCGAGTTCTGGTTTCCCAGCATTTACATTGCTGATATCTTTGAGTGTTTTTAGGTTTATGAACTGGAATAAATTTACCCAAATGCCAATTCATCTGTCTTTCTTTGTTATAATAGTTGCCACAAGTATATAATAGTTCTTTCATACACACCTACTGTGTCCTAAGAGTCATATTTGCTTTTATAGCATCAGTTATAATTCTGAGAATTAACAGAGTTTTAGCTCTAATTAATGTTAATTTTGTTATTGAAAATGTTTTGATTGAAGAATTGAAAAATGGAATGTTTTGACACCACTATTGTGATTATTGTTTGTTTTAGTCGAGCAACTGGCCCATGACTTTCATTAAAATACCGTAATTATTTATCAGTAATTGGAATAGTGTTTCATTAAGTGAAACACTTGTGCATTGACAAAGTAGATCAGCTGAAATTGTCTGATTTTATGGTCTTCAAATGCTTGTTGTACACTGAAAAAAAAAAAAAAATTTTAAGGTAAGTGGTTGCAATCAATTTATTTTAGTTACACTTAAATAAAAAAATGTAGTTGACTAACTTTTAGTCAAATTTGTTTATTTAAATGTAGCTAAAATAAATTGATTGCAACCACTTACCTTAAAAAAATGTAGAAAATCAAATGAATAATGTTTTTCAGTGTACAGTGGTTTACATGACTGTTTAAATGACTGTCTCAGAGCAAATACAGTAGTAAAGTTGAGGCCACTGTAAACATGTTTTTATATTAACTCAAATTTAATTATGATAGAAATATCACAAATGCATCAAACTGAATGTCTGAAACAACATCGTTTGTGCAACAATTTTACACTGGGTGTTTAGACACACTTAGACATCAGCATTCAGATACAAACATGTAGTATTGTTATTATCAAACATCATCATTTATCTATTTTTAGAGAATGCAAGACCACTAACATGCCTGTGTCTATTAATTCATTTATACAGTAATATGGCACTCAGACATGCATAACTGTGTAAATGCACTAATGTTATTCAATACAACAAATATATATGACATGAGCAGATTGAAGCAAAATCTTCAATTTGTATCCTCTATTTCCACACACTGACAGCTACATTAATATGTCACTTGGCATCATGCTGATACTTAATACATTACTATGGCAAACAATGTAGATATCCAAGATATTGACTTCACTATTCCAAAAATTGGATCTGATTTCTTGACTTACAAATTGACAGTGCAGAGAGTCAATGCAAATGATTGGATTTGAAAAACAACTTCACCACTAATAAATGTCTGTGCATGCATTTCAATAAATAGATAGCTGGGATGATATAACACAATGTAAGGCACCTATGAGGATGCTTCTTCTAGATGGGAGCTGGAGTATTAAGTGTTATTATGCTGCATTCCAACTTCCTACTTGGAAAAGTGCAACAGAGCTGCACTTGAAATCTTATGGTGGCTCAGTAGTGCACAGCACAATGAAATCTCCACAACACAACACATAGGACTAATTTCATAGTGTTGTAATTTCATAGCTAATTCCGTTGTTGTGGCTCGTTTCCATTGTGTTTTGTCTTAATTTCATTGCGTTAGGTTTTGTGTTGCATTTTATTAGTTGCAGTTCATAAATATTCAATAATGATAATTGTGTTAAAAGAATAGTGATTTCTCTGATGTTTGTGATTGTTTGATGTTCGCCCTCGCAATGTATTCAGGAAAACTACATCTCCCATGTGCAGCTGTGTGAGAAACCAGGAAGAGTGAAGAATTCTAGGAACGTGGTCATCTATGTTTTGTTAATATGTATCGTCATTTTTGTTTTCTCATCAATTTTGTTCAGTAAAATTACTGCAAGATGAGATATTTTCAGTCTCATTATTTCATTCCAAATATTCCGCTGTGTTGTGATAGTTTTGTTGTGTTGTGGCTTGTTTCCATTGTGTTGTGCTAATTTTGTTGTGTTGTGGCTTGTTTCCATTGTTTTGTGCTAATTTTGTTGTGTTGCGACATGTTTCCGTTGTGCTAAATTCGTTGTGTTGGTGCTTGTTTCCATTGTGTTGTGGATATTTTATTGTGTTGTGCACTACTGAGCCATCGAAAAATCAGACTCATATCCCATCCCAATTGGTTTAAATCATTGGTGTGTTGGTTGAAACTGCAGTCCGAGAGGTTGGGGAAACAATATGGTGTCCACCCCATTGGTTTCCCCCTATGCATGCTGCATACTCTTCTGTATAGAGAGTGGCAGTAATAGCTATATACTGCAAACTACAGCAAATATATTCAAATAGAAAACACTTTTTTATTGTAATATTATTTCAAAACATTACTGTTTTTACTCTATTTTATGTCAAATAAATGCAGCCCTGGTAAGCATTAGAGGCTTTCTTCAAAATATCCTCATTATTCAACACTCTTGACAGGTAGAGTACATCATTTTCAAACTTTCGAGTTTTCAACTACAAGTTGTCAGTAGAATGGCTGGAGATGTCAATTATAGGATATTTATGGTCAGATATGATATTTAATATGAATATCAAATATAAATGTCCTGCATCCAACTTCGAAAGTAACACATCGGTTGTCTACATTTTTGAGTGCTGTTAATCCATAGTTGAGATTGTTTAAAAAGGGGGAGTTATTCATTTACTATCTTGTTGTATTTGTGGAACTTTATACAACATGTATTTTTCTAATACCCTGCAAAAAATAATACAAACGACACAAGAATACAGACATCTTGATAAAACACTCAATGACTGAGAGGCTAATTTTTCTGTGACACAGTGACTGGCAGCCATGTTAGACAGGCACAACTCAGTGACAGAGATGAGGATTCGACAGCATTATGATGATCGTCAGCCATTATCATCTGGGTGTCACACGGCTGCCTGCCTCCCTCAGTTCACACGGCCGGTGACAGCGTTCCCTGCACATTGGTGTTCCTCTACGGATGGAGGAGAATTTTTAAAATACATTCATTCCAGCCTCTTCACAGAGGATAGTAAAATGTCCATCGCACTGAAGACAACCGTCAAGGTCCTCATGATTGATGAGTGTCATGTTTGAGTACCAGGAAGCAGATTACCGACTGGCTGTGTGCAGGCAAAAAGAGAAATAATTCCTAGTGTTAAGGCCCGTTCAGACCAAGGACGATAACTATAAAGATAACGATAAAAGATATGGTTCTAAAAATCTTTCTCAATATTAAAGAATAGCACACCACAGCTATAACGATAAAGGCACAGAGAAACAATTTCATTGGAATCACTTTCAGAATGATTTTTTTTCCAGATGATGAACGTTACATTGACACCCAATCAGAATCCATCCTGCTATCATGAGCTCGAGAATTTAAAGCTGCAGACAAGTGTGCGCTTATTTTTATAAATTTTTTTATTTACCTTTATTTAACCAGGAAATTAAAAACTCTTGAGATTTAAAATCTCATTTTCAAGAGGGTCCTGGCCAAGATAGGCAGCACATTTAGTTACACATAAAACAAAATACATTAGTTTACATACACAAATCACTCAAAACATTTACAATCAGGTGACTCTACAATTAGATCCTTTAAAATACATTTAAAATAATTTAGTGACACCAACTCTTTTAAGCATAACTTATCTAGTAGTCGATTCCAATCAAATGGAGCAGCATAACTAAATACCCGTTTGCCCATATTAGTACAAACTTTAGGGATGCTTAAAAGATAATATTCTTGTGAGCGAAGACCATAATTCTTTACACCTTTTTGTAAAATATTCTGCTGTAAATACCAAGGAAGTAAACCTAAAATTATTTTATATATAAATAAGTACCAATGCTTAAGTCTACGGGATGACAACGCCGGCCATCCAACCCGAGAGTACAATAAACAATGATGAGTAAGGGCTTTTGAATTTGTGATGAACCTTAATGCTGTAACGGGGCTGACAAGACGTGAGACACAGAGGAGCAAGCAGCGGAGTAGAGGACCACCAGAACCAGACAGTAGCCCACCACGGCTGGGCAGAGGACCACCACGGCGGAGCAGAAGACCACCAGAACCAGACAGTAGACCACCACGGCGGGGCAGAAGACCACCATGGTGGAGCAGAGGACCACCACGGAGGAGCAGAGGGAACAGGAAACCCCCCCAGTGAACCACACCATGGCGGAGACTGTAACAAGGAGAGAGCAGAGACAGACAACACAGAAAGAACATTGATAGACAAGACTGAGCGTTCAGGGACAGCCTCCCTGGCTGGGTCGGGACAAGACAAAAGTTCAAAAACGGCCTCTATAGCCGTGACAGGACAAGCAGTGAGTTCACAGACAGCCTCCATAGCCGTGACAGGACAAGCAGGGAGTTCATAAACGGCCTCTATAGCCGCGACAGGACAGACAAAGAGTTCCCAGACGACCTCCTTGGCCGGAACAGAACAGGCAGATCGTTCATTTACGGCCTCCTTGGCCGGAACAAGACAAGCAGAGAGTTCATAGATGGCCTCCTTGGCCAGAACAGGACAGACAGAGAGTTCATAGACGGCCTCCTTGACAGGAACAGAAACAGACAGAGAGTTCATTGACGGCCTCCCTGGCCGGAACAGGACAGGCAGAGAGTTTATAGACGGCCTCCTTGGCCAGAACAGAACAGACAGAGAGTTCATAGGCGGCCTCCTTGGCGGGAACAGGACAGGGCAGACAGAGTTCATCGGCGGCCTCCTTGGCCGGAACAGAACAAACAGAGAGTTCATAGGCGGCCTCCTTGGCCGGAACAGAACAGACAGAGAGTGCCTTGCTGGGCGCCACCACCACGCAAGGAACTGAGGCAAGTGTCGCCATCTCGGGAGGTTCTGCAGCCTGTGCCGCCACCTCCGAAGAAACTACAGTGGACACCATGGCCTCTGGGAGCACAGCAGTGGACACCGCTACCTCAGGAGGTTCTGCAGCATCAGCCGCCACCTCTGGAGATGTTGTAGACGGTGCTGCTGCCTCTAGCAAATCGGAGGTGGAGTAAGCGGCCCAGATACACATAAAGCAACCCCCCATCATGGGAAGCACTTCAGACAGGGGAATTAGTTAATGAACAGAAGGGTTAGAGTGAGTGGTTTTGGGGATACCAGTTGTGCGTGCAGACACCAGCGGTGCATCCTCACACTGGATACCAGACTGGGATACCGAAGGGCTGACCTTGAGACTCTGGGTGTGACAGACAAGACGTGACATGACTCTGGATGATCAGCTGTGATGCAACGTGATTCTGGATGAATAACTGAGGTGTGACGCGACTCTGGACAAACAGTTGAGATGTGACGAGACTCTGGACGAACAGCTGAGACATGGCGAGACTCCAAAAGATCAGCTGTGACATAACAAGGCTCTGGCAGCTCAGCTGAGACTTGACTCATGACGATCAACTGCGAAATTGACTGTACTCGTGAAGATCAGTTGTGACTTGACCTGACTCATGACGATCAACTGTGACTTGATTGGACTCAGAAAGAGCAGCTGTGACTTGACTCATGAAGATCAACTGTGACTTGACTTGACTCATGAAGATCAGCTGTGACTTGACTTGACTCATGAAGATCAGCTGTGACTTGACTTGACTCATGAAGATCAGCTGTGACTTGACTTGACTCATGACGATCAACTGTGACTTGACTAAACTCATAACTATCAGCTGTGACTAGACCTGACTCATGAAGAACAACTGTGACTAGACTTGACCCATGACGATCAACCGTGACTGCTTGACTCCGGAATATCAGTTGTGACTTGACTTGACTCATGAAGATCAGTTGTGATTTGACTTGCCTCATGAAGATCTGCTGTGACTAGACTTGACTCATGAAGTTCTGTTGTGACTTGACTTGACTCATGAAGATCAGCTGTGACTTGACTTGACTCATGAAGATCAGCTGTGACTTGACTTGACTCATGATGATCAACTGTGACTTGACTTGACTCATGAAGATCAGCTGTGACTTGACTTGACTTGACTTATGACGATCAGCTGTGACTTGACTCATGATGATCAACTGTGACTTGACTTGACTCATGAAGATCAGCTGTGAATTGACTTGACTCATGATGATCAACTGGGACTAAACTTGACTCATGATAATGAACCTGACTGGACTCATGATGATCAGCTGTGACTTGACTTGACTCATGACGATCAACTGTGACTTGACTTGACTCATGAAGATCAACTGTGACTTGACTTGACTCATGAAGATCAACTGTGACTTGACTTGACTCATGAAGATCATCTGTGACGTGACTTGACTCATGAAGATCAGCGTTGACGTGACTTGACTCATGAAGATCAACTGTTACATGACTAGACTCATGAAGATCAACTGTGACCTGACTTGACTCCTGAAGATCAGTTGTGACTTGACTTGACTCATGAAGATCAGTTGTGACTTGACTTGACTCATGAAGATCAGCTGTGACTTGACTTGACTCATGAAGATCAGTTGTGACTTGACTAGACTCATGAATATCAGCTGTGACTTGACCAGACTCAGGATAATAAACTGTGACTCAATTTGACTCATGATGATCAACTGTGACTAGACTCGACTCAGGAAGATCAAATGTGACTAGACCTGACTCATAAAGATCTGTTGTGACTTGACTAGACTCAGGAAGAACAGCTGTGACTAGACTTGACTCATGATGATGAACTGTAACTTGACTTGACTCATGACGATCAACTGTGACTTGACTAGACTCATGACTATCAGCTGTGACTTGACTAGACTCATGATAATAAACTGTTACTTGCCATTTTGCGATCAGGCTCCGCTGCCGCCGCCATTTTGTGAGCGTGCTCTGGTACAGCCACCACTTCAGTCACAGACACTGTGTCGCCTTCTTCCTCCGCGACACCCACAGTAAACAAAAACCCGACAGCCAACAAAGCATAATCTATAAACTGAGCGAGTGATGAACGTGGACCCTCGTGTCTAAGCTTAGCCCTAAGAGGTTGATTTATGCCATCGCAGAAAAACTCTATCAATAAACAGTCTGGTAACTCAGAATAGTGAGCGATGGCTAAAAACTCTCGGATATGGTTCTCCAGTGATCGTGGACCCTGTTTAAGTGCTAACAAAATCCTTGTGGTCAATGTTCCTCAGAAAAGCTGCTGGGTCCTTGTAGGGCCGAGTATTCTGTAACGGGGCAGACAAGACGTGAGACGTGTGGATCCATCTGCAAGCTTTATTCAAGAGACGTGGTATAACAGGCAGGGTAGAACAATGGCAAACAGGTATATGGCGAAAACACAAGAATAGTCCTAGGGCTAGCGTAGGTCACCGATCGGCAGACAGAATCACAGGGGCGAGACGAGAGGGAGAAATCCAGGAAAACAGGCAAAGATCAGAAACAGCAAAAACAGGCAAGGCAAAACAAGGAAAACAAGGATACTCGGAAAGGGGTACAGGCTAAACACTACTCAGCAGAGGGAAAGGTGGGTGAGTGGGTGTTTATATAGTGAGTGAGGTGATAAGAAAAAGCTGTGTGCAATGAGTGCAATCAGTACAGTGTGCAAACCGTGCAATGAATGATGGGATATGTAATCCGGGGTGATATGCAACAGTTTGTGTTGTGCGAAAGTCAATGTAATGGAAAGGGTGACCTCTGGTGGTGAATAAACGGAAGTCCATGGACCGAATTCGTGACAAATGCTCCATGATAAACTGAATCCAACGCCTGTAAACAATGCTTAGGTGCCTGCATGTATATGATATCACAATAATCCAACACTGACAAAAATGTATCTGCTACCAATCTCTTCCTTGCTGCAAAAGAAAGGCAATACTTGACTCTAAAAAAAGGCCCAGTTTCAAAATTAATTTTCTCACAAGGTACTGAATATGAGGCCCAAAAGAAAGAGAATCATCAATTAAAAATCCCAAGTATTTAAACTTAGATACTACTTCAATCTCCAAACCTTGACGAGTTGTGATTGAGCATGAGTTTGAAAGTACAGACTTTATTTTTGTAAACATCATAAGTTTAGATTTCGCCGCATTTAAAACAAGTTTAAAATCACTCAGTGTATGCTTAGAATAAACAGACGATATCGTTCGCTGGTGTGGACGCTAATATCGTTATCTTTATAGTTATCGTTCTTGGTGTGAGCAGGGCTTTATTCTTAAATTTATTCTTATTCTTTATTCTTAAAAAGTTATTGTTGGCTGTTAAAATAACTCTTGGTGCCATTAGAAAGCATTTTGGTGCAGACTGCAAGCCACACCAGTGGTAGATTTTGCTATAACACACTTTGTGAATATTATATCAGAATTAATTGACATGCTGAAATTGGACAGTCTCATCTAAGATGACATTTGAGATGATTACTGTGCATAATCAGATATTGTGTTAACATTATAGTCTCTTTCGTAACATTATTCTTCTTGTGAGGGAACTCCATTGTTCACATCTCTTTTTGAAGCAGCTCTCAGCAAGGCCATTAATCTTAATTTCAGAGGTTTGGATTTTGTGAGACCATCTTGTCTTTTTTTCCTCGCCCCACCTTCTTCTTCCTGTTCAAATACCGAGAGATTCTTTACCTCTGTAAACAAAATAGTACATCAAAACTACAGTGCTGAGAGCTTCCATTAAAAGCATAGAACATCAGACCTGGGAGCTTTGAAGGGTATCCTTGAAATATTGGCAAATAAATTAGGCAAAAATGTGATACATTCATCTTTTTACATCGGATGAGTACATCCCCAATGAAATCATGGGTAATTATGTGCCCAGAGGAGCCGTTCACATCCAAGGTGATCATAGGAGAATAGAAGTAACGAGAAAAGACACAAACGGAGAAATGATAAGCCAACTCTATTAAATTATATATGTTGAATATAAATTAGATATTGCAACCATTATCATTTTCACTGCAAGCCTTCAAGCTGTCTGAAGGCATTTTATTTTTCACAGTTTGCACTAACCGACATCCTCTGCATGCTTATGTGATATTTAAGACTGTCCTCTTGGCATATCGATGCTTGAAGCCTCGAACCCTGACCCTTTGAAAGGCGAATTGAGAGGCCATCATTCTGTATCAAGCTAAAGAGCCATCTCGATGAGAACGATCCCTCTAAACATCAATAATGCATGTGCCTTGCACCACAATGTGAGGGATAGGATAGTGTATTGATAAACATGTCTGGCAGAGCAAATGCCAATTGAAATGTCCTCATAATGGGAGCTCACCAAGGCTACAGGAAATAAGAAATCAGGTACAAACTGGTCCTTACCTGCACAAACAGACCGGTCACCAGTTTTCAAGTCTACCACTGAAAATATTTATTAAAGTGTTAAGAATCACATTGCAGACTAACATTTAAAATAACTTAATTAAAAGGGATTAAAGATGCTTTATGAATCGTAGTCATTACATTTCCTATTTTCAATGTAATACTAGCATACTCAGCAGTTTAGCTTGTGCCATTGTGTTCCAGAGGTAATTATGCATAATTATAGTTCAGGATGTCTCATATCAACTGAAATATTAAAATTTGGCAACATAGGTACATAGAAATATGACTTAAAATATTAATAATTATGTCCAGTTAGCTGTTGAATCATTGGAGAATACAGTATGTGAATTATTTACATAAAAATTAGTTTATACAAAAAAGCAATTCAATATTGCACCATCCCATTCCAAAGGTGCATTTTGCTGCAAATTCTCTCCTTTTTCATCATCCATAAAGCATTCAGATAATGTTAATATCCAAAATATTTTAACATAGTAAAATACGTAAAAAGAAATATAAATAAAACAATATAAAAACAAAGATCCAAGGTTGAAGGGAAATATGACATGTGCTCTCTCCTTGCTGTTTGCAGAATTGTATTAGTATGAGATAGATTTTTCCCTCATTTATTTTATATTCAAAACTTTTTTGTCATTTCAAGCTCACGTGGGCAGCTATACATGATCATAGTTGTACATTGACTGAGCCCTTTCTAAACTTAAGGTCATTTGACAAAAATTGAGACACGGCTGTTAAGGAAATTTGCTGTTGTTGCATAGTATCACAACATAGCATGTTATGTAACATTGATAAATTAAAATGTAATTAAATTTTCTTAAAAAAAATTACTTTTTTTTTTTACATTTAGTAGATTTATTTGATTTCATCAGGAATACCCTGTACTCTGTGAAGGCCCTCTCTTTGGACGCATTCCATCTGTCTGTCCTCTTATTACTGTTCAGAGGAACCAGACTAGAAAGGGCGCTGTCCCAGCCTTCTTTCAGTGTCTCAGAAAGTCTGTTCATGAACCCCCACAGGAGAACTCAGTGCAAACACAGCATACCACCGTGTACCAAAGTCCAAACACCAGCATCTTCATTTGTACCTTCTTCAATATCTTATTTGCTGAGGCAGGGCCCAAGGGGGGCATGACCCGAAAGAGCTCGCTGAATTATTGAACTAGCCAGAAGATCACACAAAAATATTCAATATTGATACTCAGAGGTGGACAGTGGGGAGATACAGAACAAGAAAGGAAAATGAGCAAGAGAGAGACGGCGAGGGATTGGGAGAAAGCATCAGCTGAAGCAAAAGAGTGGAGAAAGAGGAACTGTGTGCAGCTTTATCTCACAGAAAGAAAAAAATAAAGAGATGAAACTAGGTGAGGTTCTTCTGCTGCTGTGGTGTAAGATGTCTCCAAACAGACATTTTGGGACTGCTGAGGCAGGCAATAAAACCGTTAAACTGAATTGGTTTGTCTGAAAGCTGAGCAGAGCTAAGCCCACCAGAGTCTCCATTGGACGGTTGTGTATGAATTTTAATGAAAGCGGTGAATCTCCTGCTGCATTGCAAGGGAGCTCAGTCTCACTGCCTTTTTCATGAGACATTCACTGAACATAAACCTGTAGAAATCTGTATTACGCCCATTTTGCACATGGTCTGTTTTCAGTACATATGCAGCACAGAAGCAGGACACACTCGCTGCGCCTTCAAATAAGATGTGTTTGCACTATGCAACTGATTCTTCTTTAAACAGATATAACACGTAGTTATTACGTTGTTATTAAGATACTGAAATGGCTTTTCCAGCATTGTGGTGTAAAAAAGCCACAGTCTTTCATATGCATTCATGTTTAAGAACAAAAGTATAAATATAAATACAAAAACAATGCAATATTCTTCTATATAGATGAGGTGTTAGTGAGGCCAGCAGGGGGTGCTCACCCTGTGGTCTGTGTGGGTCCTAACGCCCCAGTGTAGTGACGGGGACACTATACTGACAAAAAGCACCGTCTTTCGGATGAGATGTTAAACCGAGGTCCTGACTCTCTGTGGTCATTAAAAATCCCAGGATGTCTTTCGAAAAAGAGTAGGGGTGTAACCCCGGCATCCTGGCCAAATTCGCCCATTGGCCTCTGACCATCACGGCCTCCTAACCATCCCCATATCTGCTGATTGGCTTCATCACTCTGTCTCCTCTCCACCAATAAGTTGATGTGTGGTGGGCATTCTGGCGCAATATGGCTGCCGTCATATCATCCAGGTGGATGCTGCACACTGGTGGTGGTTGAGGAGATTCCCCTCTTCTATGTAAAGCGCTTTGAGTGCCCAGAAAAGCGCTATATAAATGTAAGGAATTATTTTTTTTATTATTACCAATTAAGCTGCTCAAGCAAATGTCAAAACATTTAAGCATGGCACTTAGCACATTTTACATTCCAACTTACCATCCATATAAATATCAAATAAATTGGTCACCAATGCCTTTTCTGGGAGTTTGGCGCAGGACTAATTGCATATGGGGGTAGTGTTCAGTGTTTCTTGTCAAATTGGTTCTTGCAATTTCAAACTGTAGGCTACCTTTGACCCCATTTCTTGCCTCTATACTTAAAAGCTTAAATTTAATAAACTGCCAGTGGTATTATTGGTCGTATGGTATACAACACTCTTATACTTTATATTGCAATAAAAGTCCTTTGTTTCTAAGCACACACCTCATCTAGAGTCTGAATAGTTTCAAAGAAATTACTCCCAAACTAACTCTCTTCAAGTTGAAGTGTGTTACAGGTGAAAGCCTCAAGCATTTACAATCCGTCTTAAGTGAATAAACTTTATCATCAACTTTTGTGCTTTAAAAACACAACCCTCTTGTTTTAAAGATGCAAGTTGTGTTGGTCAGTCTTTTAACTTCTGTCCTTTTAAATTTTGTATTGTGTTGGTGTTTTGGTCTTTCGTATGTTTTCAATAAATCTGTTGAGTGAACGATAGAAAGACTTGCTCATAATACTGGTTGCCATCTACTGGTGATGTAACCTGTAGAAAGAATCACTGAATTAATCATCAAACAGTTCTGAATAGCTCTTCTTCATGAACAAAGTCAAAAGATAAATTAAAATCCTTACTATTAAACTCTTCTGGGATATGTAGTAGTTTGTTAATCAAAAAATAGACGCATTCTTAGTCATGTAATGACCATACATATCAGGTCAAGAGTGGAATCAGTTCCACTCTGTTGGAGTTGACTCTCGATTCTTAACAACTCAGAATCCAATATATAATTGTTTGTTTGGGGGAAATTGACTTTCAGCTCTATAAAAACCATCATGTCATGTATCCTTGCTTTCCAAAGATGTTTGTCCAAATGAACATTTGTTGGCTGCACTATTATAAGGGTTATAGTCTGCATTGCCTTTCCTGACCATCCAGACCCGGTCCTAAAGCAGATGACCACTGGGACAGACAGATTGCTGACTCTAGGGCTATTTAAATCACCATATGCAAAATCCCTGGCTTGTCTGGTTCATTTTATTTGTGAGATTTGTCAGCATTGCTGGGGGATTGCTGAAGTGTAATCAGGCTGAAAGATGTTGATTCATGATGACTACTGAGAGTATGGGATCTGTACATTTCTGTCTTATTAGTCATCTGAAATCAGATGGTTAACATTTTATTAGCAGCATCATTAACTGTTATCTGCAACTTATATGCTATATACTGTTTTAACATGTAAGACATCTAACCACATTCTATTACTTGTGGTTCTGTTTTCCTTTCGGCTATACATATGATTTTGCCGCAAGGCCTAATAGGAGTGTGTGCAGGAATTCCTGCTGCTCAAATTTGATGCCCAAAGACACTTGAGGCTTAATTCAGATGTGAAGACTGCACTATTCAGAGAACCAACTGAGACTCTTGTTAGAGTTTTCTACACATCTTCTTTTTTTTTTCCAACCAAAAACATAAATCTTAATCTCTGTTGCTTCTCTTGAAATTGGCCTCTGCGGGGTTCTGAGCTGTTTAGGGAGATCTGTGTTTCACGGTTTGTGTTTTCCCCAAACTAGGCCAAATATCCCTCCCAATTTAACACAGTCTGTAAAGAGTTTACAAGTGCTGGTGGACCAAAGCCTGGAAAAACATTCCTAGTGTAAGTAAAGTATGGACTGTTCAATCAAAAAAATTAAATTGTGTCATTATTGTAAGATTTTTTTTTCTATCTATAAGACAAAATTAGAAGTTTAGCAGAACCCTGCCTATAACTCCATGACTCTAATCTCTGACTGTACAAATATAAAATTTACAATAAACAAAATAATCCATATGACATGTGCTGTACGTTTTTTATGTCAAACGCTTGAGGACAAGAGGAAATTTCCAAATGTAAGTTCTGGAGGAACATCTAGTTTTGCCAATCATATTTTAAGGATATATACAGTAAGTGGCAGCTTTCTAGTTCTATTTCTTGCTTTAGTCCAGGAAGTAAGTTAGAGCTCAAGCTGAGCAATTCCATAATGGACAGAACACCAAATTTATTTACCTTATCATTTTGAAGGATTACATAAACCAGTGATTTCATGAAAGTTATTAGAAGTTATTCAGTGATAATTTTCTCCTCTGCCGCAGCTTTCAGCTCTCGAACACATTCGCATATATTCAATTAAGGCAGAAAAGATGAGTCATGCCAAATTTCACCTGAAAGCGAACTTGACATGCCAGACGTTATTGGATCTTGTGTGTCTGCTAACCAATCTTGATGCATCCAATGTAAATATGCACATATTAAATTAAATCCGTACATCATGCTGCTGTCATACTTTCTTGGGAAAAGATGCTCATAGTAGCCCACTGTACATCTATTTAAAAATTCTAGAAAACTGCAAAAATGTGGCAGCTTATAGAATCAGTGTACAATATGGTCTGTAATGTAGGTTATTAAAAAAAAGATCCTCTGTTAGGTGTTGACTTAGTATCAAATGTCAGAGATGGGCAATTTGAACAAGTCAGAACTTAAATTCTCTCTAAAGCTAAATTCCTCGCTCATTCCAAAACTCTCTTTGTGCAGATAATTCCCACAGCCAGCCGTATCCAAAATAATGAAGCACTCCAATGATACATTAATTTCTCCTCTCATCGGCAGCCATCTGAATTATGGATCTTTCTTTCAAAAAAGGTTACAAGTCACCAATCGCCCCCCCTTCTCCATGAAAGTTCTATAATTATTTATCATAGACTGCACACAGAGCTCACACAACTATGATTACGTTGTGCTGGGGTCGTTAACAAGATGTGTTCAGACTTTTATGTATTCCAGCTATCAGGGTAGACGACAACATTTCAGAATACTTATCAGAAGAGGGAATCAATATCTAATTACCAGGCCCACATTATTGAGGCTCAGCAGTGAATTCGGAAAGAGAGAACCTTTCTTATTACTTACTCTCTCTCAGCCTGGAGCTCAATAACACCTTGTGGATTATTTCTTCACCATTCATTTGCATGCTGTCACTGTAAAGGCTCTCCACTTTGTGAATCCATTACCGTATATCCTTTATTTTGCTCCCCAGCTTTTTACCCTTCTTTATAAACACTTTGCCAGAAAGTCAGCACTTTTAGAGGTGGGGAGATTTGTCTTGCTGTGGTCCATCACTCAGCTTAAGCCACATTCAATTTACACTGCAAAACGGCAATAACAAGATTGCTGTGCAGGGGAAGAGTTTTGCAGCTTTGTAAATATTCAATTTTAGATTTGCAGCTGTTTTGAGATGAAAACTTGCCATATTTGTTTCTGCTCTCCTCACTGGATCCTAACCTGAAATCTGTCACCATGGCTGTTTCAAGATAGCACCTGATGGGTGGATAACATTGCAGTGCTAATATATCAGGAGCATGTAAAACAAACGGTCCAGCAAATTCAATTCAGCTCAGTTCAACTGACCTTATCGCACACACTAAAGTCACCTTTCTCCAAGCCATGACGGACATTCATCTTACTGCCTCTGGATCTGAGAAGCAATTCTAGCCAAAGAGGTTTTTTTTTTCTTTCCCCCCCCCCCACCCAGACTGACTGGAGCTTCAACAGGCTGAAAGGTGGTTGCAGGTGTGGAATGATCCCACCAAGCCTTTATCTGGTGCCGATCCACTACAGACAGCCACATATGGGGTGATAATTACAGAGGGGTGTGCAGACTGCCCTGGATCTTTCAGGGTTTGCTAAACGATCTTTAGCAATGTACCAAGCCCAGCTGTGCCAAAGAGAAGATCAGCTTTCAAAAAGGCCAGAGGGACCATTGAATCACTGTTGTTAATGGTCAGTGTGCATCTGCTCTCTTTTCAAGGATGGATTCATCTCTTTTTCTTCTCCTCTTGCAATGCCAGAAAATTAGATAGAACCAGGATGTAATCTGGTCATTTCTCTGGATGCTCTTCCTTTTGTTTTTGAAGTGGCTAGCACTGACCTTAATGCCACTTATAATGAGCTATGGTCTGAAATGTTTTATACTCTAAGTAATGACTGTGTTATTTAACAAGTAAAAAAAAATAAATAAAATTCAATGTGAAGAGTTCAAATGTAAAAGCCTCTAAGTGCCATCTGAAATTTTCATCTAAAATTAGCATTTTTATCAGGCTCCTATATTTATGCTAATTTATTTAACTGTAATGGCATAGAAAATGACCTATACTTTGCCACTAAAGTAAAATTACTGAACCTAAGCATAGGAGCTTGATAAAAATGCTAATTTTAGAAGAAAATTTAAGATGGGACTTAGAGGCTTTTGCATCTGAACTCTTCATATCATCTATATATATATAGATATATATCTATTATATACAGTATTATATATGTATTATAATACTATGTATTATATATAAATTGCCATAGTTGCAAGCAGGCAATTACTGTACCTCTCTTCTTTTCATTTTACAATACTGTGAATACTTCCAATGATGTATTCAAAGAAAAAAAGAACAAAGAAAAAAAGTAGACTGTATTTTCCAGTCAATTTAATTAAATGAGTTACTTTGTGTTTCTTTGTAATTACGCGTAAAAAAAAGGTTAAATCTAAGAGGATTTCAGAATTAAATTTTAATAAAATTAAATGAATGAATGAACGAATGAATAAATGAATCAATGAATAAATGAATGAATGAATGAATGAAGGAATGAACAAGCAGAAAAGCATATATGATTTTTTTGAAGCGAGATAATGTTCTTTGCATCAGTTCACGCATTTCTTAGGAATCAAACCCATAACCTTTGTGTTCCTACTGTTTATCTGATTACATACTGCAACTCCTGTTCCTTATTGTGCATTGCCTCCCAATTATTCTGATCAACACCAACATAGTACATTCAACTTTCTTTTTTTTCTTAATTATCATGACAATAGTCGCATAGAACCAGACCTTTGAATATAGGCAAGAAGGTAACACTTTAGAATAATGGATAAATAGAATATATTACCACAAAGAACCCAATTGTTCACTTTTAAGACGTTACTGTTGTTATTAGTAATTCATTGGTTATTCTTTATTAATTGGTCATAGTTCCAAAGGAGAATATATTTTTTTAGTAATGATCAAATATCTAATAAGTAACTACCTTTGTCCTAAATGTGCTACTACTTACTGCTTAGTTAATCTTGCTTCTCTATTAGTTAATAGTATTAAGTTAAGTGTTAATGTAGTACTACCTATTAATACCTGCATAGTTACTTGTTAACAACGGACCATTATTCTAAAGTGTTACCGGCAAGAAGTCTTCACTTGGCAGTTTATTCTGCCTTCACGTATTTTCTATTTATAGACTCTTTATATAAATAGAGTGAGAAATACATTTGGATGAAAAGGTTGTCTCTTTAGAACAACCTCCTGACCCATTTATTTTGGCTACAGGAAGGTACACTCTGACCTGGTGAATGTTAAGGTTAAAAAGTGAACCCTACTCAGCTCAAATATTGTGGAGCAGACATTATTTTTTTCATACTGTGTTTTTTCAACACCGTATGGATCAGGACTCTGCTACTATAGTAGGGGAATGCAGGGAATGCATATATAGAAAGAGAGAGACCGTCTGCATATGTGTGTGTGTGAAAGAAAGAAAAAAAGGGTAGCACCTGCTGACCCAGTTTCTCGCACTAAAGCAGCCCTGTATCAGGAGAGCAGTGCTGCACAGCTGTCAGGCTGTGCCTGCCTGGCACAGGTGGTGGAAGAATGGAATCAGAACAGAGCTGGCAGGATTACAAATATGCTAAGCAATGAGTTACAGACATTGTTGCAACAACCCTAATGGTGTAGTAACCATACTTCTTAGACTCACTACTGCCGATTCTCCACCCCATCCCTATGCTCCATAAGTCACCATGAAATCAAAATTGACAACTTTTATTTACTTATATGGACATTTTTTTTTAATTCATGTGCTCGTGTAACCTTTAATCAAATCTTTCATTTTTCCCTTGCAACATCTCTTTTCTTCTCTGATGGCACGAGGATAGGACAACATGTCACTCAAATGAGATCACAGAAAAAGCTAATTACAAAGATCCAATGATCCTACCAGTTCTTACTGGACTAAATTAAATCTCTCTCTCATATATATGTATATATATTATTTTTTCTCTTTTCCGAGAAGGCGGTTCACTAAGATATGAGGCGATGATAATCAGGTCTGGGTAATCTACTAATAACACAGGGCACAATATGGGTTAAGACATGCTTTTGTTTTTGGTGTAAAATAATGGCGCAACTACCAGTAAATTAATTACTGAAAAAAAACTTAGTAAATCACCTTGCATGGTTAATTTATATACTCTTTCCATAATTTTTGCATCTGAAAAGGGAAACTAATGCATGTACAATAAGTTCAGCTGCAACATACATTTTTAATCAAATTGAAACTTATTGTAAAATTACCAACATCACTTTATAGTGCCCTCATGTAACTCATATTTGTCACACTTGCCTACTGTTAGGAGCGAGGAAACGAGGGATTACACACAGAATGGTCATTAATGATCCACAGGACGAAACACAGGGTAGCCAGGAGTAACACATAGTACAACGACATTCAGAACCAACAAACATAGACTGCACAGTCTGGGGCTAAATACACAGGGTAATTGGGGAAACACAGGTGCATGGGATGAAAATCAAACCAATTAACAAAACGAGGACAGGAACATGACCAAATAAGGAAACAGAAACTGGGGCAAAACATGACACAGACAGTCCATGAACCTGACAATATTACAAAATTCAATCAAATTTATTATAGCAGAGATACATAGCTATGTGCAATAACAAAGGGATCCACATTTCCATTAGAATTACTGACTACACTTAATGATTTAAAAATGATGTGACAGAACTATGTAATGAACCGAATGAGTGAACTGTTTAATAAAATCATTACATCATATATAGCACATGGTGTTGAAACAATTTCTAGATGAACCACTGACTAAGTGTTGTAAACAAAGTTACCAGAATAATTATTTTTAACATGAAAGCCTCTACATGGTGACAGCTGCAGAATGTTGAGGAAAATGTTTGCCAATTACCATGAAAGGAATTTAAGTTGATATGGCAGATTTGCAGTGGTTTAACAGCAAATTAGTATATGCTTCACTATCAGTTTACCTCTTTCTTCTAAAACTGTTAAAACCCAAGCTGACAGAAAAGCTGTAATTAGCCATTTATTGTTCCATGCCTTCTTTGTTTTCAGAATTCACAGTGATGAGTCAACGGGATCGGGTCACCATTGTCACAGTGCATTTGTCATATTCCCAATCCTCTTCGTTTGTGTAGCTCTCATTTCTAAACATTTCAATAGCGATAATAAAAGTATTCAGCTGCAATACCTCCACAAAAACTGAGTTCTCTTGAAGTGAAAGTCATCTACTCAAGCAAAACTTGAATCAAAGCCTAAAATACAATGGTTGTATTTTGTTGTGCTTAGACAAAAACGCCAATAAAAATGAGGACAAAGGAGGAAATACAAAATACATCAGCAGTTCAATCTTATCAAAGTCCCCATTCATTCAAACATCTCTGGCAGTTCAGAAAAACAAGAAACCTGAAAAGCTTAATAACTTTGATTTAACTTGAACAAAAAGCTGGCTATCAAAATTCTTCAAATACAGTTTAGTTCACCTTGGCTTGTCACAGGTGGCTGATGGGAAGGGCTTGTATTAAGCCTCAGGGACAGCTGGCACACTAGTCTTTAGAAATGTCATGTTTTCAACCAAGCAAACAAGATATCCATCTAGCTATGGACACCATTCCTACATTTGAGATATGAAATAATCTTATTAATAAATCACATAATTACATTTGGCATTTGGCAGACACCTTTTATGCAGATGCGCCAATATGTGTTTTCTCTAGGAAACGTCTCGGTTACTTGTGTAACCCTCATTCCCTGAAGGAGGGAACGGAGACGTCACAACGGATGACCGACGAATTGGGATCTCGCCCGAGAGCCCAATCACCTTCGAGTGTTAACTAAACAAGCCAATGACAGTTGGCGTGCGTGAGCGAGGAGAGCGCGTGCAAACGCACATCAGTTTTTCGCTGAGGAGCCGAGACTACGTGCCCCGGCCGTACAGCGGTGGTACAGAAGCTGTGGCGACGGGATGTGACATCTCCGTTCCCTCCTTCAGGGAACGAGGGTTACACAAGTAACCGAGACATTCCCTTTCAGTCAGTCACGTTCGACATTACGTCAGTCGTGACTGACGAATTGGGATCCGTATGGAAAACGCCACTATTGCTGACCCCCTTCATTGCCCTGCGGAAGCCGGCAAGTCCCCCACACCAGCTGGGTCAGAAGATAGGACAGCGGCTAGGCAGAGGTGTCCGCACTGCTGTTCCATACAGTGGTACATTGGATAACACTGGGAAAGCGTACCCAGTTGGGAACGCTACGGAAGCCACATCCTGCGCATGGGAGGTATCGTGTGGAATACACATATGGACTGGCCCAGGGCAGTGCTACATATGGAAGTCCCTGTGGTAGACTCAACCCGCCTGGGGTGAGATGACTACACAGCAGAGATGGCAGAGAACGACTGCCAGGGAAAGACACAGGCTCACCATAAGGGAAGCCGTACCGTGGAAGAATACACACGTGGGATCACCCGAAGGGGGAATCACAACACACGGGCACCTAGCCCAGCACAAGGGCTGACCTTGGGCATGCACACGCGTGCTGAGCCTGGCGTCTGGCGCTCCACAACGCCTGACCGCCAAGGGTGCGGGAGGAGCTCCAACAGGGTTCGTCATGGGGAACTGAACTGAGAAGCAAAAAAGCGCACGTATCCGGTTTGTAGAATGGCGCAGCAAGCGTGATCGACACCGAGCGGTGGACACGGGCTCTACACGGAGATTATAGAATCTCGCAAACGTGTTAGGCGTCGCCCAGCCAGCAGCTCTACAGATGTCTGCTATCGAGGCCCCCGTGCCAATGCCCAAGAAGATATGGACACTGAAAACTGAAAAAGGAAACTTAAGCTCTACTGTCTGCAGAGGCTCGAAGGGCTCCTCCTTCGGGGCCATGAGGACCGAGGGGAGATCCCAAGAGGGTAACAGGTGAGGGCGAGGAAGATTTAACCTCCTTGCCCCTCTGAGAAACCTGATGACCAAGTCGTGCTTCCCCGTCTACTGCCTCATGATGTGCAGCAATGGCGGCAAAACATACACTTTAAGGGTGGAGGGAGACAGCATTCGCTCCAACCCAATCTGCAGGAAAGAAAGCACGACTGCGATCGGGCATCTACGGGGATCTTCCCGGCAGGAAGAGCACCAATCGATGAACAGGTTCCACTTCAGCTTGTAAGCGTGTCTGGTAGATGGGGCTCTAGTTGAAGCGATGGTGTTTACTACCGCTGGGAGGTAGCCCACCTAGAATCTCCGCGTCCCGTCCAGGGACCACAATTGGAGATTCCACAAGTCTGCTGTGGCCGAGCTGGAGCGGAGGTGGAGGCCGCAGGAGGGCGCCCTCGGCGATGAGCAGACAGAGGGGCTGCAGCCGGCTGTGGGGTGGAGACAGCAGACAACCGCCGGGGGGCAGGATGTGTCGAGGGGGACGCCTCCATCTTGTTCTGTGGCGGTGGAGGAAAGTTGGGGCAGCGGCCCTCCACCGCTTCGCCAAATAGGTTCGGCCTGGAGGAGGGGGAGGTCCAGGAAGCGATGCTTGCGGCCTCCCTCTATCCCAAAAGGCAAGCCATAAGGGTGGCGCTCCTGGACCACCAATGGGAAATCGTCTGGACCAGGGGTCCGCGCCGTGACTTTTATCGCCCTAAGCGTGAGGTCCGTCGCTGTGCGCAATTCCTGCAGCACACCTGGGTCAGCACCACCCTCGTGCAACTGCTTCAACGCTGGCCTAGTGGATTTGCAGGAGGGCAATGGGGCCCCAGGCAGGGCGGAAAGCGCATGTCCAGCGCACTGTAAGCCTTAGCCGTCAAGAGGCGGACGAAGAACTTACAGGGCCCTGGACGGAAGGCGTGGACTACGTCTCCAGGCGGCGGCGCTTTGCGGGCAGACTACCTGCATAGCAATAGCGCGCTCGGCTGGGGGGATGTCCACATACCCTTGGGCCGCCTCTCCGTCGAGGGTGGTGAGGACGGAGGAGGTACCAAGTCTGTTTCGGGCAGAAAAAGGTGCCTTCCAAGACTTAGTAACCTCCTCATGCACATAGTAAACAAACTGTTTCACAATGTAATGTATTACTTCCATGAGTTGGGAATGAGACTATTCATTTAAATAAGGCTAACAACAATATATTCTATTTAGTCGCTGCAGTTTGCCTAGTGATGAAGCTCAGCAAAACATGACCCTGTGAAAAACATCATGCTGTATAAAAGTTTTACCTGTTGCTGAATTTTCTTTAGCCTCTGCCCGCTTCAGTATTTGATTTCTCACGTCAGCAGAAAATAGCAAGAGAAAATGAGTAAAGGCTAGTGCCCCAAAACACATGCATATGTACGGACACAATTTAAATTATTCTTTTAACCAACAGTGTTACTCCTTCACCAAACTGATGACGTTATCAGTAAAAGTTGCCAGATAAGGAAATCTGCTTGTGTGTGTGTGCGCGCGTGCAAACAGTTTATCTTTGTAATAGTATATGCCCAACTTACTGAAATAGGTGGCACTCTTTATGTCTCTTAAGACTTTACAAGAGGAAACTGTGGTCAATTAACTTAACATTGCAAACTGAACAAAGTTACCTGCTGAAGTAAAATTCTAAAGAAACTATAGAATCTCGTTGGTTTCCTTATGAAAAAAATCCTGCTCAAAATGACTATGTAGTATCTGCATAGAATCATGCATGATCTTTGGGTTTTATGGCTTAAGAGACCCTTTTAGCTTTTGACATTTGCATATAAATTACAGTCCTGGTCACAGACGTTACACTTATATGGGTGCTAAATGGCCAATGGTTCCCCCCACTATCAAGGAGATGCTAAACAGTTTCACCTCTATCATCTCCCCATCTGATTTCAAACACTCTCCAAAGAGATGTAAATGACCCCGGGGCCAGGCACCAATGGGCCTGGCTGACCAGCAAAACTACAACATGCACACAATACACAACACACACACGTAAAGACCTTTACTCTATTTAGACAATAATTGAGCAGTTACAAATATATCTGGTATATTGCATGTGTTGTTTGTACGTTTCCCTATTAGATTAGCTGAGTTACCACTCGTTATTTGTATTAGTTAAAGCCATAAACACTGATATTCAGGTGTATGGATGTATCTTTGGTTTAATCTATTCTAAATGTTTGTTTCTTGGTATCAATATTATCTGCTCTTTATTCCTCAAACAATGATGTACAGTATGTGATTGTGAAACGCATCATACGATTTGTACTATATTTTGGGTTAAAACTGCACCAATTCCAGACCGGCCATAAAACATGCAAATGGGCCATAAAGCGAGACAAAGGAAACTTCTCCCACTCAAAAATGCACACCTGGTATTGGCTAGCCACCCCAAGTCAGGGGTGAATAGGAACCCTCAAAAGTGATTAGCCCGAAATAATCTTTGCTCAGAAACCCTCTTCGTTTGAGACAACACCTTTCCAAGACCCTCAAGATCTTCCTCTTGAGTTTTATTTTCCGGCAGTTTTTATCTTCAAGTAACTTAAATTCGCTGTGGACTTTCCTATCTTCAGAAGAACCAGAAGTAAACTTCCAGCTCACTCCTAAAGAACTCATCAAAGACCTCCGTTGTCTACCACATCAGAACTCTTGTTCAGCAATCAAAGCCAATGCAAGTAACCATTTACAAATATTTAGATGCAGGTTTAAGTTTGAGCCCCTTTTTTAAGGTGATTTTTGATTCTTTGATAATTCTCATTAGGTTGTGGTTAATTAATGTGAAATACTGCCATTCTTTTACTCTCCTCTCTCTTTTCCTTACTTTGCTTCATTCTGTATATATGTGTTTTGCTTAGTTATATGTTAGATATAGTTTCATTTATTAAATCCCTTATATTCATGATCGATTGCCTCTGTTGCTGCTCACAATTCAAAGTCAATGAATGTTTTGAACCCTTGATACATACTGTATGTTAAATTACTGCTAGAACTGCATAAATGAGGAAAGGTATCCTTCTTTGGCCAGGAAAATAATCTTTCCTAGAATAAATGATTATATTGTCTGCTCGGTAGACGGACAGATCAAATAATTGTAATATTGATTCTGCTACAGTTAATTCGAAGATATAATCTAAATATTTATTATTAATCATAACCAGTTATAATTAGTCATAAATATTTCCCTTTTGAGCTGATTTACTACAAACTTGATTATTTGTGACACGGGACCACAAAACAGTCATTAAGGGTAATTTTTCAATTGAGATTTATACATCATCTGACAGCTGAATAAATACGCTATACATTTATGTATGGTTTATTAGGATCTGACAATATTTGGCCGATATATAACTATTTGAATATATGGAATCTAACGGTGCAAAAAAATCAAAATACTGAGAAAATCGCCTTTAAAGTTCTCCAAATGAAGTTATTAGCAATGCATATTACTAATCAAAAATTAAGTTTTGATAGCTTTACAGGAGGAAATTTTACAAAATATTTTGAACATGATCTTTACTTAATATCCTATGATTTTTGGCATAAAAGAAAAATCGATAATTTTGACCCATACAATGTTTTTTTTGGCTACAGCTAAAAATATACCCCAGCGACTTAAGACTGATTTTGTGGTCCAGGGTCACATTTCATAGTAAAATATATTTACTGTAGAATTTACTCCAATGAAATCTGACCATGATGCTTTGCAGATCTACAGATCCATACTGTAAACGTACTGCAGTATGCATTTGTTCATCTTACAGTAATAATGATGTGAAAACTACAGAAATGTGTTACGGTGTACAATATTAGTGTTGTACAGTAGATAGTTTGTTGTATTGAGTCTTAAAAGTCTTGAAAAAAATACTTAATCATGTGGTTTGCAGACTTTAAAAGAAGAAGCACTACTGCAGAAGTTGTAAACAGAATATGACATATTTAAAATGACACATACATTACCGTTCGCCTTAATTTATTTGCACATCTGTGTGGACAATTTGTCTGTCTTGGATTATTTTTAAATAACACCCTCTGTCATTTTTCCAATTCTAACTGTCGTGCCAAATCAAAGTCCATAAAATGATAAAAACGATATACTGAACATGTTCTAAAACATTTGTATATAAAACAAGCACATAGAAACACATATATGTAGTTATTATTAATCAAATTTAGTCAGTGCAGTTTACATGTCAACTATTAGTTTTGACAGAAAGTCCTAATAGTCCTGTAGTCTTTGAAGAGATATACAAAACAGCTTCTGCAGTGCTTTGATGAAACCAACATTTTTGTTTCATAGAATTTGGCAATTGCAAAAGAATGACATTTTCTGTCATCTACATTTTAGAATTTGGCATCAACAACACATGTGTTTGGTAACTACACCTGAAATCCATTATCCTTGACTAGTAAAACAAGCATCATTGTGGTCCAGTTGTTTTGTGCCATCACTCTAGCACGAATTGCCCATTACTGACAACCAAATAGGCTTTCAAAAAGTTAGATCTATTATCTGTTGTTGCACACATTTTTTTTTTCTAAAACCATAAAGTGTATGACGTTTGAAGCATTTGTTTGAACAGCAAAGGTATAAGTGAGTCTTAACTTGCACCAAGCTATGAATGCAGTGAGTGTGAGCAGTCATACCAGTGAATCAGTGTATTTAGTTGGTCTGCAACATTCTGGAA
Organism: Sinocyclocheilus anophthalmus; assembly: GCA_018155175.1. NCBI lineage: Eukaryota > Metazoa > Chordata > Actinopteri > Cypriniformes > Cyprinidae > Sinocyclocheilus > Sinocyclocheilus anophthalmus. The sequence goes on along the minus strand of JADLZN010006910.1, from coordinate 66,631 downwards.
TTGTGGAAATGTATTCAGCCTGCTTCATGGTTTGCATCGGTTCCCTCTGTATGTTCCTTTTGAACTTCTTTTATGAAGAAAATTAATAATGATGAAATATATCCCATGATGCACTGTGATTGACATAGTTAGATAAAACGTCCCAGGTTACGTATGTAACCATGGTTCCCCGAGGGAAAGAGACGTTGCGTCGGAAAACGCTAGGGGAACGCCTTCAGCGATACCAAGCTCTGAATCATATGTGTAATCAGTCGAACGATGGGCGAGACGTCCGCGGCGGGTGACGTCATGACCAGGAAGCTTTAAAAGCACGTGAGGTGCCATCGGCGCTAGCTTCTTAGGAGTGAAGCCAGCTCTAGTAGGGATGCCGGAGTATGGCCTTGCGGAAGCAGATCTGTTCCCTCGGGGGAAACCCCCCATGGTTAAAAATTACGTTACACATGGAACGTTCCCATTCGGGAACTCGAGCTGCGTCGGAAAAAGCTAGGGGAACGAGATGTCCACGCCGCCAGACTTGAAAATCCCTGCCTGGTGTGAAAGGGCATGGCTATGGCAAGAGAACAAAAGAGCCGGAGTGGCTAAAGTAGGCGGGGCTCGCCATCCTGAAGGCCAACTTCTGGAGGAGTGAATATTGACCCCCAAAGGAGAGGGGAGATCGGAGGACTCGAGGCTATGGAATAGCATTCTGATCCACCGCTTAGCATAAGCTTTTCTGGCCAGAGGCCTCGGCCTCAGCATATCGCAGAGGAAATGTGTAAGAAGAGGGGGTCTTCCCACTGAATGGCCACCGAGAAGGGCGTGGTAGGCCGCAATGGCCGCCACGAAGCCCTCTAGGGGGGAGTGGGTCAACCCTGCGGATAAACAAGCCTGCAGGAACTCCAGAACTGTACCAAAAGGGCAGTTAGCTGGGTCGGGCTGGCGATCTCCGCAGAAATACAGTTTCCTCATAAAGGGAGCTCTGGATGGAGGTGGTTCGCCGCTGGGAGAGGAGAATCATCCTGATGGGAACTCCATAGAGCGCCATCGAGGGAGAAAAGGGCCTGAGACCCAAACTCGGCCCGCCGGAACGGGATAATCACACAACAGACGGCTGTCCCGGCGCCACTATCTCCAGAACTCCCAGGAAGCAGAACAAATTGGAGAGGCGTTACCGGGACGAAGACTCCGGACAAACATCTGTGGCCATGGCATCCAAGCCAGTGGCAGTGGATGAGTCAGAGAAGGAACCAGAGGGGACAGTGTGATACATATGAGTTGCAAAAAGGTCCACCTGAGCCTGGCCAAACACTCTCCATAACTGCTTCACCACCTCGGGGTGAAGCACCCATCCCCCGGGCTTCGGCCCCTGCCTCGACAGGACGTCTGATCCCATATTGAGATGCCCAGGGATGTAAACTGCTCTCAGAGAGAGAAGTTTGCCCTGGGACCACACAAGTATCTGGGGCGCCAGCTTGTACAAGGGGCGCGAAACGCAGAACTCCCTGGTGGTTGATGTAAGAGACCACATTGCGTTGTTACCAACATATGGTGACCTCTTAGGTCTGGGAGAACTCGAAACAGGGCCAGCATCTCCCGACAAATGAATGCCATGTCAGATGGCGACCACCCCACAGACCGCGGGCAGGGTGGCCACACATGACCGCACCCCGACCGGTGAGGGATGCATCCATCGCTAGCATACGCGGCAACAAGGAGCTCCCATCACTGGGCCCTGAGACAAGAACCAAGCTTACTCCACATGTCTAAGGCACGTAGGCACCTCCGCGTGACCTTGATCATGCAAAGTGGATTTCCCTTTGGAGAAAACCCCTTGGTCTTGTGTCACCACTTTAGGGGTCTCATGTACAGCCGGCCAAGAGTTATCACGTTGGACGCAGCTGTCATCAGCACAAGCAGTCTGGAACTGCTTGACAGTGAGTGGCAAGCCTTCTCTTAATCTCGCGACTGAGGTGAGGATCAACTCAATCCGAGCAGGAGACATACATGCCTACATCATGGACGAATCCCACACCACGCCCAGATAAGAGGTTCTCTGTACTGGAGAAAGCCACACTTTATTCCGTTAAGTTTAACCAGGCTCTTGTGTGAGCGAGAACGGACATCCCCCGATGTTCGAACCGCCCATCCGCTTGGGACTGAGGCTATATCAAACAATCGTCGATGTGGTGAGTCGTGAAAGTGTGAGTTGAGAGTGCAAGGCCGAATGGAAGAACCCGATATTGGTAAGCTTTGTCCCCAAAGCGAACATCAGGAACTTCCTGTGATGAGGAAGGATGGAGATATGAAAATATGCGTCCTTCAGATCGATCGTGACAAACCAGTCCTCGAACCTGATCTGAGACACAACTTGTTTGAATGAGAGCATCCTGAACTTCAGTCGCATGACAGCTGTTCATATGACGTAGATCTAAAATGGTACGCAACCCCCCATCCTTCTTCGGAAAAATGAAGTTTTGTGTTTTTTGTTTTTTAAACCGGATGTAGACCAGGTCTGCCCGTGCGGGGGACCACCTCGATGGCCTCCTTTGCCAAAGAGGATAAACTACCTTATTGTTCTAATACCCGAGGGCCTGATCGGGGGGACCACTAGAGTGGGGGGTGACCCCGTGAATCGAGGCGGATTGAGGGAACCTGAAACTGGATTCCGTAGCTCTTTTACAAGTACGCAGGACCCATTGGAGATACATTTTGGCAAGTAGCTACACGCTGCTAAATAAATCTACTAAGGGAATCAGTCTCCGAGACTGAATCTCTGGGTGTGACCAGATGGGATAGTTCGGCATTGAAGCGTCTGGCACACTGAAAGGTGACGCTGACTAAGCTGCTCTCGGAAGACCTCAGCAGAGGCCGCGAGCCCTTCAGTGCCGCTACGTTGCCGGGACGGAAAATGAGATAGAGCTCGCGGGGAGAACGGCTGCGCCCCGGCACGGCAGGGTGGCCTGCATAACACAGCACAGGACTTCATAGCGAAAGTCTCCTATTGAAAATGACGGCCCTCAGACCCCCGTCGTCTGCTAGGAAGACTAAACCAAAGCCTGCTCGGGGCAGGACCCAATGAAGCACACCCGGCAGGGGCTCCCACACCGCCAGGTAACATACTAAAGGGAATCAGTCTCTCGAGACTGGGTTGTGGTGCGGGGCTTAGAGCAGCTAGCTCAGTGCCCTGAAGCAGCGGACCGGCAGGGGATGGCCGAACTAGCTGCTCATGATACCTCCATAGAGGTAGCGAGCATCTTAGTACCGCTACGTTTCCGGGCGATAACTGAGAGAATCGCTCGCCGGAGACCGCTGCGCCCTGAAACACCAGCAGGGTTGGCAGACCGATCTCCTGAAGGCACTGAGGAGAGACGGGCACCGTGTAATGCGTGTGAACCTCTCTTCCCCAGAGGGGCCTGCCCTCCAAAGTCCTGAGCCACAGCATCAGGACTCTCCTAGCTGAAGTCTCCTATTGAAAATGAAGGCCCTCAGACCCACGTCGTCTGCTAAGAAGACTAGACACCAGCCTGCTCGGGGCAGGACCCATCTAGATACCTCCGTAAGAGGTAGCGAACCTCTTAGTACTGCTACGTTTCCGGGCGGTAACTGAGAGAAGCGCTCGCCGGAGGCCGCTGCGCCCTGGACATGGCAGGGGTGCAAAAAAGGGGGGGGGGGGGGGGGGGGGGGGGGGGACCGACCATGACCGGCATGAGGAGAGACGGGACACCAGGTAATTGTGGTGCATCGCTCTTCCAGATGGAGTCCCTCAAAAAGGTCATGGGCCTTAGGCGGACAGGACATTTACGAGAAAGGGACACTATTTCCAAGCGAGAATGCGGTCCGCAGACCCGCCTTTGCTAGAAGCCTTCGGCTGGGAGCTCCCTTGGACTCTAGACTTCTGCGGGTATGAGAAGTTGAGGCCCCAGAATGACGGGGCTGGAACCACGGTGGGGTTGGGGGACTGCTCCGACCAGCAGCCCATGCAAAACCGCCTGCAACCTCCTCAAAGGAAGAGAGGTGTAACGGTGCTCCTCACTCGAGAATTTATATCACAGAGACTGTATATCTAACTTCTCATTGTCAGATACGTAAATACTTCATTTTATTCCTCAGAATTAAATGCAATTAAGCCACCAGACGAGTAAATACGGTCTAGTGAAGTAAAATTCACATCAAAAACCAAAATTATGTAATATATGCGCTGCGCGAGCCATTCAGTCACACGAACAACATCAATCTCCTTGACAAACAAAAGAGCTCTAAATCTAGCAAGGAAGCGTCTCCAAAACCGTCTGCTAGATCAGGAGCGATCTCGCGTTTCTTCAGTCGCCGCCGTTGCCTCAGCAGCAGAGGACCGACAATCGCAATAATACAGGGCAGGACAACCACTCCTCGGAGCGTGCACGGCGAGAAGTGGGAGAGTTAATAGGGGGGGGGGGGGGGGGAAACATAATCCGCCCCGAATGCGCGAGCTCCGCTCCTTATTAATGTTGCTCATTATAATATAAGGCATAATATTTTTTGCTTGTGTAACTGATGTTTGTGCAACTGGCGAGCTCTTCGACACCCTCCGTATCAATCTCCTCTGAGAAAGACAGGCGGAGCGACGCGCCCTCTCCCCGGGGGGGAGTACCGCAGCGCAGGCTTCCGAAACCCCGAGAGCGGGTGCCGGATCTGGTGATTAGCAGATCCATACGCGAAACCAACGAGCACAGCCGCCGCTCCGCCTCGGCGAAAGCGGAGCCGGCACCGCGAGGAACGCTAGTGAAAGCTCCCTCCTCAAAGAGAGCCCTCTGGGAGCGAAGCAAGGCAGTAACAACTATGCTTCGCTCGCAAGCAAACCACGCACCGGCTGTGTGTGTCCACCCTCGTGTATAACTTTTATCTTGGGCAGGGGGAACACAAACTTACAATGTGGCCTGCCTCTCGCCCTTGAAATTGCTTGTCCTTGCATGAGCTTCGGACCTAGCTGGGGGGGGGGGGGGGGGGGAGCTTAGACCTTTGACAGACAACAATAACTAGACTCACAGAACATAAATCGGGACCGACACACACAGAGAGCTTCGCTGAATGACAGAAAAGCTAGCGCCGGCGGCACCTCACGTACTTTTAAAGCTTCCTGGTCATGACGTCACCCGCCGCGGACGTCTCGCCCATCGTTCGACTGATTACACATATGATTCAGAGCTTGGTATCGCTGAAGGCATTCCCCTAGCGTTTTCCGACGCAGCTCGAGTTCCCGAAGGGGAACTAATGCTTTGTAGTCCTTTGGAGGTGGTGCACTGGTAAGTCAAAAAGACAATATATATATATTAAAATTCTCTTGGTCTTTCTGTTCTAGGTTAACGAGCAGTTCAGTTCTTCATTTGTAATTTGGCTATGAAATATGTCTAAAAAAGAAGGAGAAATTACACAGACTGATATAGCATCAATCAATAACCTCTGAACTCATGGTCTGTCGTGAGAATTTTATGCATCAATTGTTTCTATGGAGAAAAATAAATCAGATTTTGTGAACCCAACTGTTGCACTCTATTGCAAACTCTCTGCAATCCATGAACTTTGCATAAAAACATCTCCCCAATTAATGGAAAGTAAAAATCTGATATAATAAATACAATTTTAGGTGGATACTGCACAATACCCTAGTCTGCTGCATTTTTATTGACAACTAGAGCTTTTTTTTTTTGTACCTCCATGTATGTGTGGTCCACTGCCCATTTCCCTTCCTGTAACTATGAACTCCTGCCTGAGAACGAGCTGCAGCTTGCTGCTGAGAATTTTCTTCATTTTCTCAACGTGGCTACATCCCTGCTTCGGATGTCTTGGTAGTGCTTTGGTGATTATCTCGGCAGCTCTACCTCTTAATCTCAATCTCTGACCGTGCTTGCCATTGGGAATATTATGGCACTGCTCACGCAACTGCTGGATTCCAGCTTATCTGCACTACCTTTTTCTCTTCTGATTTACGGTGGCATTACAACTGGAATTTAGTGTCACTTGCAAATTTAATTTGCTTTAATAACCTTCCTGTACGAGCAATTCAACTTACACTCTTAAAAATAAAGGTGCTTCACGATGCCATAGAAGAACCTTTTTGTCTAAATGGTTCCATAAGGAACCTTTAACATCTGAGGAACCTTTCTGTTTCACTAAAGCTACTTTGTGGTGAAAGAAGGTTCTTTAGATAATAAAAAGTTGAGAAAGAGATGGTCCTTTAAAGAACCTTTGACTGAATGGTTCTTTGTGGAACCAAAAATGGTTCTTCTATGGCATCGCTTGAATAACCTTTTGAAGCACCTTTATTTTTAAGAGTGTACTGCCTGCACATTGCTTCATACAATCTCAGGAGAAACATATTACTTTGACGGGAATAATCTGTCTTTATTGTAAGGGAAACAGGTCAATAATTTAGCTCAAAGGGAATCATTAAGATTTTAAAGGGAACTCCACCAAAAATATGTAAGGGAATTAGGACAGAATCAATGTTTTACCGCTGATCACTGAGACGGCCAGCGATTAATTGAACGAGCCGCACAACATCAACTCTGCAATAGATATTAATATCCAAAATATAGTGAAAACACTATTAATTAGCACTGTAACAAGATCGGCAGTTTAAGACATAACTTGTGAGCACAAAACACAAGATACTTCGCTTTTCAATATAAATAAGACTTTATTAGATAAATCTAAGACATATAAACTAATCTAACACATGAACACACGCATTCACACAATTTTTCAGAAAGAGAGAGAGAGGAAATAATTTAAGAGAGAATGGAAAATGTGAAAATCCCAAGTTACAGCATATGGTGCATTGTAGAAGATCGGAACAAACCATCAACATTAATTAAACCATCGCACTGAGGTTCCGCAATGAGGTTAAAAAATTTTAGATTAACCGGCACCAGTCAGTTTGAAATCTGGAGGTATTGCTTTCTGTGTGCGGGTTCCTTTCTTGTATGTTGCTAAAAGGGGTTGTCCGAGGTGGTGATTGGCGGGAGGTTCAGTCTTGGGGAAGCAGTGGTTGGGCGTTGGTGGCGACGCGGAGCTGTGTCTGCAGTTGAAGGGTAGCAGAACTCTTCGGAGATGCGGCGTCTAGGCTTTAAACTCAGAACAAACGAAAAACTCTCACGGAAAAATAAAACAAACTAAAGAATAGGAAAAGATGTAAAGTTTGCGAGGCCAGGTGCGTTATCTCATGTTTTGGAGGGAGCGGCGGTAAAGCCAGACACGCTCAAAAGCTAAAGAAACTGACTAGGAGTGAAAAAGCTAAAAAGGCGCATGCTAAAAGCTAGGGACACAAAAAGTCAGCCCGCAAAAAGGCAAAAGGCAAAAGGACCAAAAGCGCGCGCGCTAAGTTATGGTGTCCTGAGTATTTAAACCAGGTTGTTTAACACACCCAAATGGTGTTTCGACCAATTGTAGCTAGGGGTGTTGCAATGTTTCTCCTTCCCATTCATAAAGCAACTGTTATCTCATCATTCACATGACCTGCGTTTTTCCCGCACTGGTAGAGTATGATTTTGGACATGATTACTATCACGAGGATATGATACATTTGAACAAGAATTGACTGGGAGAAACGTTTCAAGCATGAAAATTAAAACTCACACATACCAAGCATGAATATGACCCCTTAAGATCTTCAATAGTTATTAACAATACATAAACAATAAATGATTAAAACATGATGGTTAAACATGTGGGATAGATACATGATATGGGGTTAGATATACAGCAATGGTTAGTTGCTCGAGTCCTTTTATTGTCATTTAGATGCATATTTACATGGAAATGAAGTTTCTTTGGCCTCTGTGGATGTAGGAGACCAGAGGATTAAAAAGGTGGTAAGGCTTTGAGTCGGGGGGGGGGGGGGGGGGGGGGTTGTTCTTGCGTGAGGGGGGGAAGTCAATTTACGAGGAGCTTGTGACTGTAGTTACTATCGTGTGATAGTCATGCGGTCATCTCTTTTGTCCATTATTCTTGATAACTTGCCCCCAACATTTTACCAATATCCTTGGACTGTCAAGTGTTTCTTTGTGTTACCTGTGAAACACTGTTCGGTGGACAGGGGGTTTACGGTTAGCCTTGCATGCAGAGAGGTTAGGGTTGATTATACATCATGTTGTCTTGGGGCCTCTGTGGGAATTTTGGGATCCTAGTGCCTCAAAACCGGTTTTGACCAAAATCTTAGATTGTCTTGATTCGTTGATATCCTAAATTATGCGATAGAATTCTTCCTAGTGTTGCTGCAAGCATTTGATGTAGCTTTCGTAGCTTCCAAAGCACACAAGGATTCTCCCATCCCAAATAATCTTTCAGCAAGCACCACATCCTACAGTTCTGCTACCAGCTATTTTTCAATGAAAGTACATTCACTATACAGCCCTCTATTCGCAATATCAAATCATCGTAACACATTTGTGAGTAGTTCCTAGATGACAAAACAGAGCTCTCATTGTAACAAAACACATTTAACGCAATGATGGTTGGTTGCTGTAAAATGGCATAAAGAATTTTCAGCCTCACCGTAGCAGCATTTATGGCACACGCAAACCGGAACTCGATGTCTTCTTTCTTCTGGATGTAGGACCTCAGTGCTACTCTCAAATTAAAAAGTACATTAATTTACATAACAAGATTAAACTACGATTTCAAAATTTTGGGGACAGCTAAAAACAGCATATCTGTTTTTGACGGAAAAAACTAAAATAAAATACAAATGAAAATACAAAAAAAGTATACTAAATTGAAAAATAAACAAATGTGAGTACTTGAAAATGTGATCTGTCAAGATCCATACATAAACATATAGTCTTGTTGGCATATTATAATTGAAAAGTCACAAATTATAAAGTCAACATACCAAAGTGTAGGTCAGCGGCTTTGGCTGCGTTGTTTGGTAGCTTTACACTAGTAAACCAATAGTAGATCCCATACTGTATATTCATTAAAGTAGGTGTTCTGATCTCAAATGAGCCGAAAACAAAAAAATAACACAATGTTTTCCCGAGTCATATTTAAAAAACATGTCAGCTGTGATAACTGGAAATCTCAGCTTTGTGGGTGGGTATTTGTGGGAAAGAGATGAGGAATAAAGATAATCAGGTCTGTTTTCAGCAGGGTGGTGTTTTGGACATATAAAAGAATAAACTTTGCAATTTTTGTTTATTTGGATGCGGTGTCAACACATGTTACTTCAAAAAAAAATACTAAAAAAATAAAAAAATAAAAATCAATCAATTAAGAATTTGAATATCAAATATAAGAATCCAGATTAAATTCATCCATTTACCCATTTTTTAGTTATTGGCTTTAAAAGCTTAGTCACCCAAAAAAATGAAAATTCGGCCATAATTATCACCCTATGTCGTTCTAAAAAACCAGAAGGCCTTCATTATTACATTATAAGTAAATATTCAAACATTATTAATATATCTATACAATGAATAGTACATTTATTCAGATTATTACACATATTTTTTGATTAAATCGAGAGCTTTCTGACTTGCATAGACAAGCAACACAACTACCACATTCTAGTCCCAGAAAGGTAGTAAGGACATCATTAATAGTCCATGTGACATCAGTGGTTCAGCCGTAATTTTATGAAGTTACAAGAATACTTATTTGTGAGCAAAGTAAACAAAAATAATGACTTTATTCAACAATTTATTCTCTTCTGTGTCAGTCAACACACGTTCATGAGATAACCCGGATGCACTGCACCTTGTTTGCAAGCAGAGGAATGCACACTCATGCCTCGTGGTACTGTTGTGAACGGGTGTCAAAGACTGACATGGAAAATAAAAAAATGTTCAATTAAGTCCTTATTTTTGTTTTCTTTGTTTTAAGTGATTCCATTTACTACATTTCTGGGCCTTGAACTTGGTAGTTACGTTGCCGTCTATGCAGGGTCAGAAAGCTCTCGGATTTCATTAAAAAATATTTCAAATGTGTTTTGAAGATGATGTCTTCTGGATTTGGAACGACATATGGATGAGTAATGTTTTTCAGTTTTGGGTGAACTATCCCTTTAAGGACACTGGAGAGTTGACAGGAAAGTCGAGAGGCAGCAGGGAAAGGGATCCAGGATATGAAACAGGTTAGATTTAAACTTGAGTTTTCATGAGCACAACTGCTTCTTATATTTCATGAGCAACATATAACTCTCTGCACCACTGCTTCAAGCATGCCTTTGGTTTTTAATCAACAAGAGATCTCCTACTGACTAGGTTTATTGCATGTAATGCTGTGTAAACTCAGCAGGGTGATGTTTCAGGGCTCCTGTAAGTCACTAATTCTGATGTCTGGCTGTGCTCTGATACAGTTCACATCAACTACAGTATGTGACAGAAGCAACATCCTGATTATTTACAACAGTCAGCATTTGCACTACATAGTAAACATGTGCTCTCTGTCTTTTTACCCTGTACTAATAGTGAACAGTCCTATGTACAAAAATGACAGCTGTAAAGTGGTAGAGTAAAAAGTGATGCGATGCTTCATTTCTCCAAATCTGTTTCCATAAAGAAAAAAAAAAAAAAACTCATCTACATCTTGGATGTACATTTTAAGCAAATCTGCATTTTGGGGTGAATGATTTCTTTATTGTGTGTGCTAACTGTAACAGTGTACGCATAATCTTTTGACTTTACCTTTTCTCCCTTTGTCCAGGTTCTTCCTATAAGCTCAGTGTGCACCTTGTTCAGCTCCTGCACGTTGCAAGTTGACTTCCCGTCCTGCTGGCTGATCTGTTGTGTCCTTAGCCTACCACATCATTTGCACTACAGTCTCAAGGGTGAGTACAGTCATTAGCAGCATCTTCCCAGAGAGCCTCTTGTCCTGTTTTTTGACCCCAAGCCAGTCTCTCCTGTTTATTGCGCACCAAAGTTATGTATTTCTGATGAAGTGCACCTTTTAAATGCACTAGAATATTTATCAAATTTAGCTTAAAAATAGCTTTTATCTGTCACGATTGCCTACGGAGAGGAGCAAGGAACGCGGAGACGAAGGATAAATACGAACAACAATATTTAATAAACAAACCTAGGGTAATACAGTGCTGGCTGGAGACACATGCAGCACAATGTAGACGTTCAACACCGGACAGGAAACAAGGGGCAGAACACACTTTAAATACTGAACTTAACTAAGGGAATTAATGAGACACACCTGAGATCAATGAACATAATCAGACTAGGGAGCCATGGCAGAACGGGCAGTCCAGGGAGTCATGGCGGAACAGGCTGTTCAGGGGGCCATGGCGGAGCGGCCTCCGTGGCCTTGGCCTCGGCACTCGGCCTGGCCTCTACATCCGGAGCCCTATAGTCCCTCAACAAAAAATTCCTTGGGGGAAATTTCAGGTTCTGAGGCCCCCCGGTGGCCAAGCGTAGGAACAATGGTGCTCCCTGGGCTTGACTCAGGAATTGTGGCCCTCCCTGGGCCAGATGGAGCAGGGATGGAGCCGACACTTGAGTGGACTCAAGGGCTGGAGCCGACACTTGAGTGGACTCAGGGGCTGGAGCCGACACTGGAGCGGACTCAGGGGCTGGAGCCGACACTTGAGCGGACTCAGGGGCTGGAGCCGACACTGGAGCAGACTAAGGGGCTGGAGCCGACACTGGAGACGGAGACTCATGTGCTGGAAAGACTACACTTGGAGAAGATGCAGGTCTGGAGCCAACAGCTGGGAAGGGCAGCACGCAGGGGCTAGCCCAACAACTGGAGTGGACTCAGGGGCTCGAGCTAACAGTCTCCTCAGATTCCTCCTTTGGTTTGAGGTGAGGGAGACAGCTGCTGTCAGCTGAGGGCTTGGGAGTGAATCGGCCTGCGGTCTTGACAGTGGAGTGGCCGGCGGGCTTGAGAGTGCAGCGGCCAGCGGACTTGACCTGGAGCTGCCAGCGGGCTTGACAATGGAACGGTCGGCGGGCTTGAGAGTGCAGCGGCCGGCGGGCTTGAGTGCTGAGTTCACGCAGAGCTGGTCCTGGATCGAGGCTGGACAACGGAGGATATCTTCCCTCCAGCTCAGTCCAGTGGTGTCTGGGAGGTCCATGGCATGATGGTAATTGACCCCGATCCAGAACAGAAAAATTAAGAGTGGCGTCATCCAACGCTGTCATCACGGCGAGCCTGCAGAATTCCTGAGCGAACTCTACAAAAGGAAGATCCTTGCGAACTAGGGCGGCGAATCTTGCGGCGGTTTCCATGACAGGGAACGGAAGAAAAACAAAACTTTCAAAAACAGAAACCAACACAGGAAGAAGGGTCAGCGCTTACTGTTAGGTCCGGTGTTCTGTCACGATTGCCTACGGAGAGGAGCAAGGAACGTGGAGATGAAGGATAAATACGAACAACAGTCTTTAATAAACAAACCTAGGGTAATACAGGGCTGGCTGGAGACACATGTAGCACAACGTAGACATTCAACACTGGACAGGAAACAAGGGGCAGAACACACTTTAAGTACTGAACTAAATGAGGGAATTAATGAGACACCTGAGATCAATGAACATAATCAGAACACTGGAGAAACATGGGTGACAGGGAGCACAACACAAGACAGGAACATGGGCAGTCTAAGTGCGTGACATTTATCATGGCTATTCTGTTCTATCTTTGTCAGCATTAGATTGCTGGGGTTTGCTACAAGCTGAACTTTTGGCTACTTTTAATAATGCAAAATAATATATAAAAATAATATATACAGCTTATGATAAGCTAATGCGAAAAAAGAAAAAGAAAAACACTTATAGTTATGTTTCAATTATATGTTTTTATAATTCACAAAACAATTTGAATCATCCTCTGAGCCGCATTTTAATATCAGGATGTTTTGTCTTATTTTTTGACAATAAAAACTGTAATTGTTTACGTATGTGACATAAAAGGATTGATAAGTGACATACAAATATCAACACAATGTTGTGTCTGTAAAACACTTAAATAAATGCTTAGATTACAAACATGTTACATCCTGAGGAGTACTAGAAAATAATAATAATAATAATAAGTACAAGTAGAGTGAGAACGTGTATTCTATTTGTTTATCATATTTGCTTTGCTCATCAGCAGAGGGCTGGAATTAATTTGCATCTGATTTTTCTTGATATACACATTCAAAACGCAACTTTAACAAGGCGAGAAATAAGAAGAAATCATTATCTACGTAAATGTAAGGGAAACAGGTCAATTTAGCTCAAAGGGAATAATTTAAGGTTTTAAATGGCCTCCACTCATTATATGCAAGGAATTAGACAGAATCAACTGTTTACCGGCGGCTGATCACTGAGACGGGCCAACGAGTCAGTGACTCCCTTATGACAACAATTCTGTATGGATATTTATATCCAAAATATAGTAAACACTATTAATTAGCACAGTAACAGGATCGGCAGTTTAAGACATTAACTTGGGAGCACAAAACACAAGATACTTCTCTTTACAATATGAATAAGGCTTTATTGGATAAATCTAAGACATATAACTAATCTAACACAAACACACGCATTCACACACAAGTTGCAGAAAGAGAGAAAGTGAGGGAAGAATGAGTTTAGGAGAGTGAAAATGTAAAATCCCAGGTTTATAGCAATATGTGCAATTGCATAGATCTTAACAACCATCAATCACTTAATTAACCCTCGCACTGAGTTCCTCAATGAGGTTAAAATTTTATATTAAATGCACCAGTTCAGCTTGGATCTGGAGGTACTTGCTTTCCTGTGTTGCGGGGTTTCCTTCTTTGTCTGGTTGCCGAAAGGGGTTTCCCGTTTTTCTGATTGGCTGGAGGTTCAGTCTTGGTAAGCCAGTGATTGGGCGTTGGCTGGCTACGTGGAGCTGTTGTCTGCAGTTGAAGTTTTAGACAGCATTCTTTTGGAGATGCGGCGTTAGGCAAACTTAAATCAGAAGAACACGAAACTCTCAACGGAATATAAAATAAAATAAAGAAATAGAAATAGAAGTAAGGTTTGATGAGACCAGGTGGTGTTTCTCCTCATGGTTTTTTGGAGGAGCTGGCGTGTAAGCCATAGCACGCTCAAAACTAAAGAAGCATGACAAGAAGCATAGCTCAAATCTAATGACAAAAAGAGAGATAAGAACGGGGTTAAGAGAGAACCAAGAGAACCCTAGCCCAAAAGCCCGATAGTGATTTGATGGTGTCCTGAGTATTTAAACCAGGTTGTTTAACACACCCAAATGGTGTTTCGGCCAATTGTAGCTCGGGGTGTTGCAATGTTTCTCCTTCCCATTCATAAATCGACTGTTATCTCATCATTCACATGATCTGCGTTTTTTCCCGCTCTGGTACGAGTATACGTTTTGGACATGATTTCTTATAATAAGAATATTATACATTTGACCAAGTATTGATTGGAAGAAACGTTTCAAGCAAAAATATTCAAACACACACATAATAAACATGAATATGAACCCTTAAGATATTCAATAGTTATTAAAAAGACACACAATAAATGATTAAAACATGATAGTCTAATGTGTGGGTTAGATACATGCTACTGTGGGTTAGATATAACATGTTCGTTGCTCGAGTCCTTTTAGTGTCATTTAGGTGCATGGAAATGCAGTTTCCGTGCCATTCTGTGAATGGATGAAGACCAGAGATTAAAATGTCTGTTAGGAATTTCCGACAGTCTGTTCTTTGTCTTGAAGTGGGGGAAGTCAATTTACGAGGAGCTTGTGACTGTAGTTACTCTCGTGTGATAGTCATGCGGTCATCTCTTTTGACCATTTTTCTTGATAACTTGCCCCAAAATTTTTACAATCTCCTTGGACTTGTCAATGTTTTCTTTTGTGTTAATGTTGAAAACTGGTCTGTGACAGGGTTTAGGTTTAGGCTTGCTTCCAATGGCTAGGGTCCTTGATTTATGACATCCTGTGTGTCTGGGCCTCTGTGGATTTTTGTGACTCCTCGCCTCAACTCGTTTTGACCAATCTTAGATTGTCGGATTCGTTCTTATATCCTACATGAAATTTCAGCAAACACAAATGTTCATTGTGCTCAAACAAGTATAAGCATGGCCTAGCTATTCCCAGTGACACGCTATATAATATATATATATATATAGTATATATAGAATATTATTACTATATATATATATATATATATATATAAATAAATATGTCTGTCAAATGTATATTCTGTAAATAAAGTATTTTTGGTTCCTCTACAGAGAGTGCATATGACACTACATGATTGTGTCTAGCTTGTTTGCAGTGGTTATTGACTGTAGTTCTGTAGTTGGTTAAATATCCAATATACCTTGATGCTTATAACACCAAAGGCATTAAACACACATTTATTCTACTTTCAGACTCCAAATAAGATTGGTCAAGGTATACTTTGAGCTTCAGTCATTCTGCTTAAACTGCAAAACGCATTATACTTTCCATATGTACATTCCAGTGGTGTAGGGACAATTTGAAATCTACTTTGCACATTAATATTAATTGTTTGACATAATATTTGCAGAGTAGTCCTAAATGATTTGCTGAAATGCAGGTAAGTGGCCTCTTGTGCGTTATTTCAGTCCACTGCAGATGTTACTGGATGGCAGAGCCTTGTGCTTGGTGTATGTTTTGTTTTATGCGGTTGGCTATGAATTCTTGGTCACACTTTATTTTAAGGTCTAATTCTCGCTATTAACAACTATTAACTACGACTTTTGCCTCAGTTTCAACTTCTAATTTGCTGCTTATTAAGTACTAATAAACAGCCAATACTGTATGTTATTAATAGGCATGCTAATAAGAAACTAGTGAAAATTGGTCCCTATACTAAGGGGCTCTATACTAAGTTTCCCAGCAAAGCTAATATAGATGAATATACATGAAAATTACCTCTTCTGATATTAATAGTGAAGTTTCATTGAACTACAGACTAAATTTAGAGTATAAGAATTTGATGGAAGCTATCTCTATGTTAGGCTATACTTATTGTAAAATTGGGTTCTCTGACTCTTGACAGGACTGAATTTAAGCAAATCTTCATTTTTGGGTTAATGATTTCTTTATTGTGTGTGCTGGCTGTAACATAGTGTAAACATAATCTTTTGACTTTTTGATCTTTTGACTGTCTCTTCTATTTTTTTCTCCCATTGTCCGGGTTCTTCCTAAGCTCAGTGTGCACAATATTCACCTCCTGCACTTTGCAAGTTGAATAAGGAAATTCATACTAGCAGATTTTAGGAGAGCAACTTTGTGTTTACCAGTGATGAAGGTTCAATGAGCTTTTTGTTTCTTGTTCACCATATATGATAATGGAATTGTGTCATAGGCATTTTTGCCTGCCTGCAAAGTGTATTTGGACTATAGTTGTCCAAAACCATCAGGCTGACATCATAAGACTTAAGAAATGTTTTCAACATAAGTGCTGGAATTGAAAGATTCCCACATTTAGTGAGTGGCTTGTCTTGAATCTGGACTTCAAATATGAATGATTCTGATTCAACACAATGTACAGAATAAGCTCTCTCTACAAACAATATGTCTTTATCCAAATCCAAAGTCCTTTTTCTCTTTTTCTCCTCTGTCTTCTGATATTGATTGGAGTTGTGAAGTTTAAAGCCTCATTTTGCACACAATCACATCTTACGCAAGCATCAAAGCTTGAGTTTAATTACAGAATATTGTAAAAAGATACAATTGAGTACTGTTGTTATAAACTACCTATTCCCTCTTAAACATTGATAAGGAGTAATGGTATGATTTTGTTATGATATAGCTCCAAACATTACCTTCTTGTACTCCCTCAGTTCCTGATCTGTCTCTCCAGTAGGCCACCAAAGCAGTCTCATGAGGTCAGAATCTGGCATCATGACCTGATCTGCTCTTTATGCATTACTGAAACTACATACACTTTTTCCAACATCACATCATCAACTCACGTGTATTATTTAAAAACACACGAGGCATTCTTTTAAGTTAAAAGCTCTTTGTTCAGCATACACAGAGACCGTTAAGAAAATCCAGCAGATTAATGATATATTGTCCATCTACCAGTTTTATCGTCTGTGAGAAACCTTTTTTAAACGTAATCAGCTCCAGCTTGCATTCTCAAAAACTCCTCACAAGCAATTTGACAGGAATTTTCTGGAATCAAAGCCCAGTATAAATGCAGCTTAAGGTAGTCTATCATTTCTCAAATATGTCCAATATTCCCGATCATTTTCAGGAGGAATGCAGCCATATTCCATAGGAATTGCACTCTGGGAGAAAACATCTGGAGCTTCAACAGATTATTTGCCTTCTAAACCACATATCTCCAAACCAGACACGACAGAGGTCTTGACAGCTTTTGACTTATTCATGGTACATACCCATATGTCACTTTTCCTACCAGTCACACTGAGCTACTTAAGTAGTGCAAAGGGTAGAAAAACTTCCCAGATCATGAAAGGCATACAATTCACTCTTTTTCATCTATATCTACCAACGCACTTGCAATAGCGTTCTCTCTGTGTTCCTTTTTACTTTCATCACTTTACATGTGCCTTGACTCCTATTGGCATTGTGCAACAAAGTGGGAGGCTGGACTGAGCCTCCCACTTCTGACAGGAAAGTCTCCGAGCACAACCTTTGCTCATCTGTCCTGTTTCCAGGGACCCAAAGCACACTCCAATCCTTGTTTCTTTTCGTTGTCCATTTTCTTGTTCAGACTGTGTTTTTCTAAAATATGTACAACGTCTATGAACAAAACAAAACTATGTTCCCTGCTGGGGACAAAATAGTGACAAAGCCGCTTTTACTTCTCCTCGCCTTAGGCACTGGCAACAACTAAGTACTGCTAATGCACTGCTAAAGTAATGTCTCTAAAATTTCCAAACACGGGATGTGACACATTTCTTGCCTTACTGTTCACAAATTTCACGAAATTTTCAGTTGTGGCTCTTTTGCTCCCTTTATCTTATTGTTGTCATGTTTCCAGCTACAGTTCATAGGGTAATTTAGAAAGAACTCAGGGTTAGAAGGATGATTTATTTCTTCCAAATAACACTCTGTTTTCAATATATTGAAACATCCACTGAAAGCCAGCTAAGTATCTTATCAATGTAACAATTCTATATTGTCAGATATAATGGCATCTGCACACCAGTTGTCTGGATTGAACTGATCGTGGTCTGTCTGATATCTAACATAAATTCAGTGTTCCATAACTGTAAAATATTTCTTTAAGTTGTACATAACAATAGTATTCTAATAGAGTGATTAGAGTGCAAAACACTTCATTAGAAGACCTTGGGCAGGGCTTCATTAATTCCATTCAGTGGTTGATGGAGGACAGATTATGAGGATTTGTATTCATGGTTCAAGTTGTGTTTCTTCCCCCCCCCCCCCCCCCCCCCCCCCTTTTTTTAAAGATTGCCTCTTCTTTTCTAGTTCTGGTTTTCGCTTTAGAGTCATATCTGTTTTTTTGTTTTCCACATTAAAAAGATGAAATGGATGATAATTTAGCTGAATATTTTTTTTTGATTGCTTTGTAATGTTGTGTTGGAAAATCATCAAGATAATTTTCATCCACAACATTCTTTTACATTTTACTGCAAGCTGCATTCTGGATATAACTGTGTATGTGATACGTAAATATTAAATCTTGTCCGTGTTTGTGGTAACATTCATTTCACCAATTAATTTGGTTACCAAATCAGTACAGAATGGTTGCTCCTGGCTTACATTAATTTGGTACCCTTTTCATCATTTTAGAAGGCAGCAAAGAGATTTATTAAAAAAAGTATTCTGTGTATCTGTGAATGCTGTAAATTATAATTTTTGTTTCTAATTTGTACTGAATTCATCTGTCTTTCTCAAGATTTACCGTACTTTTAAAACTGTATTTCTTGTTAAAACTCAATTTCTTGCTAATTTTAGCTGCAACATTATCCATCTATCATTCATCAATTATGTTTTACCAAGTACACTCCAAACAAAGAAAGCAACTGTTTTCTCAATATTTACTGTTATTTTTCATCAGAATTAAAGTTTATTAAGCAAAAGTTGTAAAAGGCAACAAAAGGTTTTGAAGTGTACCCCTATGGTTCACTAATTTTAATTTTAAAGTTACATTTTTAATTTAAAGCTGTGATTAACCAGATAAATAATACTTTTTTTATTTAAATATCACATAACATAAATTCACACAATTGCAACTTAAAAAGGTGTATCTTGTACATGATCAAAACAAAACAAAACAAAAAATGTTTTTACTTCTGGAAATTGAATGAGGGATCTAATCGAATCGACAATAACTATAAATTGAATGTTTCAGACAATACTGTGTTTGCTTTGTATTTTTCGTTTTATTAGAGTATCGCACTATTAGCATAACAATGTCCTAACTGTCCTAACAGTAATGAGTTATGTCTATTCTTTAGTTGCTGCCTAAGTAAATCTTTCCAAATAAGTCACTGAGTAAGTTTCATTTCCGTTAGTGTGCTGCCTCAGAGGTAGGCAGTAGACAGCATTGCAGCTTGTAAGGTTTTGAAACAGAGCTAATGTATTTAACTCGGGGCATAACAAAAGTGTACAAATACAGTATGTTTTTCCACATTTCCTATAAGTCACCACTGTCAATTGAAAGGCACATAAAGTTTCCATACACTCTTTTACAGAGGATAAATCTTGGGGGAGTCATTTATAGAAGGGTCCATCGATCAAGACCCAAAAGAGAAACAGATATGGACTGGGTCATTCCTCTCCCTGTCACACCATAAGAGAAGGAAAGCTTGAGCATAAATCTTCAGCTTGTTTCCGAGAGGGGCCATAACCTATAGCGCAGTAATTCGGAGACGAAAGCCATGTCTCAGTTTTGCAGTCTAAATCAATGCAATGCTTTCTATCTATCTATCTATCTATCTATCTATCTATCTATCTATCTATCTATCTATCTATCTATCTATCTATCTATCTATCTATCTATCTATCTATTTTTTAAGATTAATTTTTAAACCTCAAAAAGCATGATTTCTCCCAGGCCTGGAAACATTCAAGCAACTTTAAACCATTGGATTTGGTATACTCTAAAATATGCTGGGTTAAATACAACCCAGTGGTTGGGTTACTTACCCAGAAAGCTGGGTTAAACATTTCACCCAACCGCTAGGTCAAAACAACCCAGTTGCTGGGTTTGTCCATATTTCACCCAGCGCTGGGTTAGATTTAACCCAGCACTGTCTGAGACCGTTTCTGTGTGCATACACCCAAAGTGTGCGAGCAGAAAGATACTTCTCAGATTGCATGACCAACAAATTGACTTCCCTTTCATGTCTTTTTGCACTTTTTACCTTCTTGTCTTACGTGAACATAAAGAGTTGAGAAAGAAAATGCGAAAAAGTGCATCAACATATTGCATGCACAAGGCCTTAAAGTGACAGCAGCCTAATATTCTGTCATTAATGTGAATCAAGCAACAAAAGACAAAGAGAAAATCACTCACTGCTCTTGACTGAATAAAGATTAACCTATATTAAATGTATACAGTGAAGACTATGCAATTCTGATTATTCTGTACGTGAATACTACTGTTAGACCTACCTGAAAAACTTAAAGCTTACATTTTTTCCTTATTTTATTACAAAGTACTTACTCTTTTCACTGTTATCCAAAATGACAGTGTGATAAGTGAAATACTACAGAGCTACTTCATATATGTGGTAGAGCAGAACATCACATTTATGAATGTAGCATTTATGGATGTAAAGTGTGTTTTTTGTGGGTAAGGAAATATTGTGGCAAAATTGTGACTAAAATCGACATTGCAGTATTGATACAAATCCCGATAGTATTTTTTGTCCATATCGCACAGTCTTAATGCATATCACTTCTATCTTTTGCTCCTTTTTTGCTTTTTCTCACACACACAGTTACACATACAGTACTTTCTCTTGTTGCCATTTTAACATCTACGGGAAATGCTCCACACACAGTCACATCTCTCTCTCCATCTCTCTCTCTCTCTCTCTCTCTCTCTCTCTCTAATACATGTGATTGATGAATGCATCATTTTGACATATTTTCCAGGGAGGATCTTGGTCCATTTCTCTAGCATGGCACAACCTCCATCATTACTCTCATGATAGTTCTGGGCCCCAGCATGTCACCAGCTCATCCTCCTGCCTCCGTTCTGCCCTTCTTTCTTTTAACCTTTACTTCCACTAAGCAGTCAGAGGTAAAGTATGGATCCGGCCGTAATATGAAGGCCTCCATAAACACAGACAAGGTTATGTCTCCTCACCAAAGAAGGTCACCGTCCTCAATTTGCAAATATAATCGTTCTTTCCAACACTGTTGTTCTCATCAACAGGCAGGGAATGAGGAGGGGGCCAAGGGGAGGCTGAGATGGCACTGTTGCTGGGTAAGTGATAATAACC
Source organism: Sinocyclocheilus anophthalmus (assembly GCA_018155175.1). Classification (NCBI taxonomy): domain Eukaryota; kingdom Metazoa; phylum Chordata; class Actinopteri; order Cypriniformes; family Cyprinidae; genus Sinocyclocheilus; species Sinocyclocheilus anophthalmus. The sequence continues at coordinate 45,263 of JADLZN010006910.1, read as the reverse complement.
TCTTTTGAGTGGATGCTGGCCTCATATTTTCTGGTAATTTAGACTCATTTAAACCGCAATAATGTCATAGACAAGGACATATAGGGCCAGTTTCAATGATGGTCCATTCTATTCTTATGGAAGACCATTTATACTTTTCCGCTCAGGCTGTTTTATTCAACCACTGTTGAAGACCTTATTGATAAGCATTCAGTGTCAGTTATAAAGATAGTCATTCTAAAATACTGTAAAATAGATTGACCCTACTGTATGTGATGTGGCAATGATTTTGTAGCTCACCAAGTACATATCAAAGAAATATGATCTAGTAAAAGTGTATAAATTACATACTTTATCAACTTTCAATATTTGATCTATAATACAGTATTGCCTATATTGCTATCAATTAATTTAAAACTTAAATAAATAAATAAGCATAATCACAGTACTATTGTCAGCTGACCTGTGAGTAAATTTCCTAATAAGAAATTTTCCAAACAGTTCATGCCAGAAGTAGCACCTTCATGTTTTTGCAAGCCCCAGCTGCTATACAGGCGGTGTTTCTTGCCAAACCACATTTACTGAGATCAGACAGCTGTTCACACAGAACGTGTTCTTGCTTCCGAAGACAACTACACAGTGCACAACAGAATTAAACAGAGCACAGGGGTCTCATTATGTGTTATAGTTAAGTTGGTAAATGTTTTGACTTGACATGCCTTAAAAAATTGTCAATCTTGGTTGGTCTTGCTGGGAACCAGTAAGATGAGACACAGTGGCTGAAGATGTCAGACTGCATATGTGCATAGACACAACCTTTGCAATAGAAACACAGAGTTTTGATTATTACCACACCCCACAGTGAAAGGAACCACAAACAAGATACTTTCAAAATAAAAGTCATGAAATGGACCTCATATAATAGCCAGACACAATGTGACTTTGCTGCAGCCTGGAATTGAACTGCTGGTTTCGTCTGGTCAGAGGAGAACTGGCCCCCCGACTGAGCCTGGTTTCTCCCAAGGTTTTTCTCCATTCTGTCACCGATGGAGTTTTGGTTCCTTGCCGCTGTCGCCTCTGGCTTGCTTAGTTGGGGACACCTCATTTCCTGCGATTATCGTTGACTTGATTGCAAATGATTGCACAGATACTAGTTAAACTGAACTGAGCTGGATGATGACATCACTGAATTCAATGATGAACTGACTTTAACCTAAAAGTTGTTTGTTATTGTCCTCTTGCATTACTGACAAACTATTTTCCTAATTAATGCTGTACAGTTGCTTTGACACATTCTGTATTGTTAAAAGCGCTATATAAATAAAAAATCAGGCCTCTACGTGCACTTGACACACGAAAACAACACCCACCACAGAGCCAAACCAGATGCCTATATGTTTGATTTTTATTTTTTTTTTATTTTAAAGTGAATACTGAATCATTTTTTAACCCATGTGCCCTCCGCTTCCCCTTGCAACAACATCTCTTCTCTAATGACGTTTACACGGGCGCGAGGACTTGCCAATAATCTATCCTCTCCAGCAAAATGTCCCTTACATGAGATTGCAGCAATTAGCAAACGATCCAATCAATTGCCCATGGACAAGATCAAGATTTGCCCTACATTTTTTCTCATTCGAGAATCTATTTCACTTGCATATGTGTCACAATAGGGAAAAAAGAAGAAGAGAAGATTTCAGTTTACACTTCATGCCAACTTTATTTATTTATTTCATTTTATTTTCCAATTTAAATAATTTAGTTATCATTATAAATGATAAATTCATCAGTTGCATTTACACATCATCCATTAATAACACCACCAGTACATCCCACTGTGCTTCACTCTGGAGCTGCAGTATCACAGATGGATTTGATTGATTAAAGTGTGTGGTGGTGCTTAATACTACAACTGACCTTGTTTATTGAAGCTCTCCCCTGTGCAGTCCTTCGAGAGTAAATGCCGACACCGGTCAGCACTTCCAGTCCTGCTAATCCATCCATATCTCCCTAAAGAGCCTGAAATTCGCAGCCAGAACCATGCCGAGAAATGAATGTCTGTTGTCAGCTGGGTATTTATTTACTTTTTTTTTTTACTTTTTAATTCTCATTCTCTTTCTCGCTCTCTCTGCCTCTCTCTGCTTTGCTTAACTTTGAAGTCTCATTATGTTTGCTGAGCTTTGAAACACAGCTTCAGGACTAAGTGGGGGGAAAAGGAAGAACTGAGTGTAGAAATGAATAAGATGACTCACAATCTTCACAAGGAGAAATTCATTACAAAGCCTGGAGTATAACTTTGCTCATTTTAGCCAATTAAATGCACATCTTTAAAATATGGAAAGGCTCTTTATGGATATTCATTCTTGAAGGGAAGATTAATTCTTTATAGTGGCCCATGGAGATTTTTTTTAACCACAGATGCACTCTGCACTGCACAATTGTGGGTGATTCTACTGAAAATCCTTTTTAAACTACGGATAGCCTTCATCTTTCTTAAGAAAGCATGTCATATGAGATTGAAGTTCACTTGGCTTGACCTAGGAAAAGCAATGGAGTTGAAAGTGGATAAACTGTAGGCCATACTAGAATATTTAATTTTAAACTTTGCTCATACACCTTGTAAAATGTATAATGCAATTTTTTAAAAAACACCAGCGTGAGATGCAGAGGCAAGCAAACATGACTGTAATACATAATTATTCATGACTGAATTTAATTTTAAAGGAAAGGTCTTTCCATACTCGAAGTGGGTCATGCTTTATCTGAATGAATCACTGTCTTAATAGGCATCTGGTAATCAAAGCTGAGAAGGGCAGAATCTTCTTTTGCACTGTAGTTCTGCAGGATCTTTCTCCATTTTTTAATAACATGATCAGAGAGGGCAGATTGTCTTTCTTTCATTGTTGTCTTTTCTCGTACAGTTGAAAATGGGCATGCTGTGAAACCTGCTATTGGACGCTTAAAGAAAACTTTAGAATAATTTGGTGATTCATGCATATTTCCATGTTTTCAGCGGGTTTTGAACAGAGCTGAGGTGACTCAAGGTCACTAGAGGCTATTAAGCAAATCATCGGATTTAAATTCAGTAGAGAAAAAAAACAATTCTGAAGAGGACAAAGCCTCTTTGTAACTCTATGATTTATTATCTATAATATAGATAGCTATATGTAGATAATATCTATATATATATATATATATATCTATATATATATATATATATATATATTGTGTGTATATATATATATATATATTATTATATATATATATATATATATATAGATATATATAATATTATATGGATAAGTACTATAAATTGTGAGTTTTATTTAAATTATTATCATTTCCCCAATTTGGTGACACTCAGTTAATTTAATAAATGTTTAACTCTAAAATATATAAAAAGTTCAAAAGTCTGAGATTTTAAGATTCAACTACTATAATTTAAACCGTAGAATAAGCTGAAAAGAAATTTAACAATGTACAAAAAAGAAACGCTATGACGTAACAATTAATAAGATATTATTAAAGATCCTGCACTATTTCAAGGTTAATAATGGAAAATTGCATGGCATTGAGCATGTGAACTCTTTTGTACAAAAGATCAGATTTCTTTGCTTCTATTAAAGCACACATTCTCTTTAAAATATTCTCAAATCATGCTGAATAACATGACGCTTTGTGCAGACTTGTAGAGTCCATGTCATCTGGAGTGCTGCTGTCATTAAAGCAAAAGGAGAAGATACTAATAATACTAAACAAGTGTTTTCTTGCATGCATGGTGTGATGAAATAATGATCAATATGGCACCTTACTAAGATGAATACACTAACAAAACCATAGCCAAAAGACCATAACCATCCAATTCTGCTGTCTCACATAGGGATAAAAAAGCTTTAAAAAGTGTCTCTGCAAAACCTTTTAAAATGTGATGAAATGTGATGAGCACACTGAAATGTATGAGTATTTGATGCATTGCATTAAGCATCTCACTGAGCTCCTTGGGTAGATTAATGTCTGTGCTGCATATGAGAGGAAGCATTAAACGGGTTTAACATATTCAGAATCCTGAAACAATAAGACTGTTTGGAACTGGAAGCTTTCATATGTATGTTATTCACTCATATGTACAGCCATAACAAGTTTTTGCATAAAAAAAAAAAAAGTATATTTAAACTTTTTGACCATTTGTGTTTTATTAACGCTGAGCACTATACGCTTATATCTGGCCATCTACAAAAATTTGTTTATAGGCTCTGATCAGTACTGCGGCATATGCCCCCCATAAAAAAGTGCCCATATTTTTACACTCTTTTTTTTTATACTGTTTTGGGTATAGATAGATATGAATCATCTTTACCTGCAGTACAGAGTTATTCACAAGCTACACATGCAATATAGATACACTTCATTGACAAATGATAGAAGACATGTGCGCGGTTTGTTATCTACAATAAGTACATATCCACCTCATCCAGTGCTATTTTTGTTTTCTACTTTATAAAATATTCCGTTACTGAGAAACCGCTGCAAACGATTCAGTGCTTGAGTGAACTGTCAGAATGAATCAAAATGTATCTCGCAAACATTTCAGACCTTTTCTCAAAACCAATTAGATCAAAAGAGTAATTCATTTGCAAATCTGGCATCCCTAGATCTGATTCTAAACAGCTGATAGAAAACACACATGACTTGATTGCGGAAACCAGAGACTTATGGATTTATCAGTAATATTTTACTGGAGCACAGCAGTATTTCATTGGGAATTGCACTTCAGTAAAAAGGGTCTAGCGACACCACTGCCCATTTAGCACATTTACAGCAACTCCTTCTCTGTGAACTGTTCGCTGTCACTGTAAAGTGAAAGTCAGCATATAAAAGTCAACCTGGCTTACTTGTGACTTAGCAAAATCAATGCCTCTGTTTAAAAAAAAAAAAAAGAGTCATTCCTTAATGAAGAAGTATTTTAAGATCGGCTGAGGCCATTGATTTTCTAACAGCTTCCGTTCGTATTATTAATTAAAATGTTTCACATACAGCAGGAGTCTTGAAGGATATACACGCTTTCTTTTAATTTTAGTTATTTTCAACACTTTAAGTCCTTCCATTCTGGTGATTCAGAAGGGAACAAAAGGTTTCCAGCTGAGACATTTCCTGCCTAATCTTTGCCTTAAAATCGTGTCAGGATTAAAATTCTGTTGTGACAGTGAATACAATGGTAAAGTATAAACCTATCTTCTCACAATATAGGAAGCTTTTGGTACACTAGGCAAGCAGTTTAACCATTCGTTCTGTGTAATCCTCTAATGTAGCACATGACACATGAGTGCATAGGGCAGTCATTAAACTACAGGTTACCTACCCCTCATGAAAAGCTGTTATTCACTTTAAATTTACGTTTACAAGCACACACATTTGTACTCTGATTTTACATGGTGAGCTTACATTTTGTATGAGAAGCAGATTACATGAAGATTAAAAAAAAACCTACCCACTGTGCTCCATTAAACAAAAAAGGCCCTGTGCATCTTTTTGGTCTCTCTCTCTCTCTCTTTCTTTCTTTTTTTTTTTTTCTTGAGGCACAAGGGCCATTGCCTGGAATTACTGGGCCTGGTCAAAAACTTTATGAATGGGCCTTCCCTTCACTTACCTTTAGGCTAATTTTGAGTAAGTATATTGAGAATTACTTTGCAATTATCAATAGTTTTCTCTGAAGTGGCACAAAGGGTTAGAAAAGGTGAGTACTGTAGTTACTGAATTTGTACAACCCTGAAAGTTGCATGGTCTGTGCTTCGGTTGTTTTCTTTTTCTGATTTTGTTTCCTGGAATAATTACACTCAAGTAAATCATCATAAATTAGACTACAATCTGTAACTATGTGCACTTTAGGGGGGAAAAAACAAAACAAAAAAACACTGGAAACCTTGAAAAACTAAGAAAATAAATTGAATATATTTATATAATTCATATAGTGTCCTTCTATGAAACTTAAAAAAATAGCCATTAACTTACAAAGTCCCTACATACAGTACAATTTTTATTAAAACACTCTCACAAATTGCATTACTTCCTGATGAATTAAATCCAAATGGATTGGCTAAAACAATAGTATTTTGGAATAACATAGTTAAAAATAGCCAACTTGGAATTGGAACATTGTCATACTATAGCAGAGCATACTATTTTCCACAGTTCTTTCAACCTTTACCTGAGGACTATTTCTTCTTCCTTCAAATTTCCCCCATTGCATTTGTTCAACAATTTACAATTAATACACAGAAAAAAAACATACAAGTACACTTTTTTTCCTACTACTAGGGAAGCTAAAAAAAAAAAAAAACTAATGGAAAAGTTCCAGGACCAAATATGGACTCTTAATTGTAAATACGTATATGTTATACTTTTTTTTTCTTCCTGGAAATCCCATTAAGAGAGACAATTTAGAACACACATTATTGCCCTGTACAAAAATACTGCAAGCACGTACATTATGCATTAAAGCACCAACACTAGACACTCGCTAATGTGACTTTATCACACAGCAACGGAATGCCGAGCATGTCCAGCCACTTTATGTTATCTGGGGTCCTTGTTTTGTTCTACAGAGTATGATCAATAACCACACTACACAGAAGGAGATAAGGTCAAACTGAGATATAAAGATGTATTTGCAGACAGTGTTGGGGAGTAACTAGTTACATGTAACGGCGTTACGTTATGTAACTGTAATCAGTTACAGTTACTAAGAAAAACTATGTAATTAAATTACAGTTACTTATGAAAATGTTAACGATTACAAAGGGGATTACATTTGAATATTTACACACATCCACATACAGATTGAATTGATTTATTTCCCAAATTGCACTGACTACTCTGAGACATACTATAATCTCAGCGATGCGGAAAACACAGACTGGTTCGTAGAATACAGTCATAAAAACGGAATTCCTATAACCTAACGCGGACGGAATATGCCACAGTTTTGGACGAATAAATCAAAAGTAGGTCAGTACACTTAAATCAAAACGCATTATGTTCTAGTGTCTGTGAATATTAAGGAGCAAAAAGACTATATGAATCGGGAGACCCGCCGGGACAATTCCCTGTGGCCTGGCAGCCGATTTGGCCCGCTATTTTAATATTATTATTGTATAATTGCCTGTCGAATGTACTAAAGCGATTATTTCCGAATTCTCCATTCGATAATTAAATCTCGAATAAATCATGAATCGGTTAGTCGTGACTGGCAATGCTACGCGCACCAAACGGTTTGGATCAGAGTAATCAATGCTAGAGAGAGAATGGAGTGGACTGTGGAAGCGCACAGGTGGAGCAGAGAAGCAAAACTACTGTTCAGGGTTTCAAGTGCAGGCCAGTTTCATCTGTAAATATGCTATTGTAGTTTTGTCTTTGTTTACTTCGTCAAGCAGCAGCAGTCCATTGCTCATCAGTCATCACTCAAAATACTGTATAAAGGACATAATTATTATCTATTGTAATGTTAGAGTAGTAATTTAGCAGACAAATAATCATATTTTATAATAGGTTTAGGGGGAGCTAGGGCAGACAACAACACAACCCTTATGAAAATTAACGATGATTTTACTATAAATCCAAAGACAATGGTTACTATTGTTAAACCATGGTAACCACAAATCAACCATGGTTTTTGCTACACTAACCATAGTTTAACCATGGAATTTGTAGTAAAAATAAATACAAATGGTAATCCATTTGCAAAAAAAAAAAAAAAAAAAAACATGGTTACTGTACTTTTACTATAATAAAAGCATGGTTAATTTTTGTAAGGGAAAAACATGACTCATGTTCAGAATTAAGATTTTTCTATAAAGATATTGTAGTGATGCACTAATTTTGACATGTAGGCAATTTAGAAAGTATAGTTTTGCTAATTCTTGAGTATTAAAGTCATGAGAGAGATAGATATCAGGGCAAAATAAAGAGACTGAAAAGAAAAATGGAAGTGAAGGTGCAGTTCAGGAGAGAACATTGAATTATTTTATATGTCCCCAACCTAAGGATTTAATCCTTTTTTATGTGAGGTCCATACATAAAAATAGGGTTGTCTATGTTTCAGAATTTGTTGTTGGTGTATGAGTGTGATATTTCCCGGCCTGACTATTTTTTCCCAATCCGCCCCTCGTGGAAATTAATGGCGCAGACATGCGGTTTAATTTACTACACATAGGCCTACTGAAGCTCACAGTGTTTTCAGCCTCTGCTGCCTCAATATATGAGTACATGAACACATAAACATCATCTCTAGAACTGCTCTTAGTCACTTCATGAGCATTTTACTAATTTTGAGAAAACTATCGTCATATCATATACAAAGAGACACCAATGTTTCAGGAGTTTAGTGCACATAATAGGACACATGCTTATTAGATAACTGTATTTGAGTTGATGTATATGCTTTTATTTATTATTATTTTTTAATTAACTATTTTTTTCCCAAACCATTGTTAGATGCAGTGTTTCCTGTAGTTATGCAAAGATTTCTTATCTATTAACTATTTCTCATCTTAACTATTTCTTATGAGTTTAAATCTGCATGGAACTTCAGATCAATCTCAAAGTAAAAGGTGGTAGTCTGATTTTGTGGTGGATGTGTTCAAATTTGATAATCTTAATTCAAATGATGAAGGATTTTGAAAGTCTGACAGTGTTGAGCACTACTGTAAGGTTAACCCTGTCTGGTTTAAATGTTTCAAAATGATTAACAGTTTAAAACATTTGTTAGAAATTTAGAAAAGTAATCAAAAAGTAATCAAAAGTAATCAGTTACATTACTTTAATAAAGTAATTGAAAAAGTTACACTACTATTACATTTTAAATTGGGTAACTTGTAATCTGTAACCTATTACATTTCCAATGTAACCTTCCCAACACTGTTTGAAGACATACCAATGGGCTGAGCTGCCTAAAAAAATATTTTGGGAGAAATTCTGAATGCCCTTTTGTAACAGTAGATTCACTATGAACAAGTCACCACAAGGTGATGCATTTATATTTTACATTATGTTTGAATGTGATTAGCTTACCATAAATGCTCTGTGGTCAGAGTTCAGAAGAGAACTGTCCTCCAGGGGAACAAAAAGCCATGCTCCTAATAATGGCTTCCTTCTAAACAGGACTTCACGCCATCTCCTAAACAACACTTTGGGATTCGTCCCATACATCATTCGGCTCATTTTGTGTGTCTGCAGATGCAGGTTCTGTATTGATAGTCATATCTGTGTTGTAGACCTCAGCCCTGTTAGGAGTTCCTAAAAGAGGAGTAATCAGACACACTGGTGAAAAGCCAAGGCACCATGGGGAAACAATTTCACTCCATATCACTTAATTTCTCTCACCAGGCATCCAGCCACAAATAAGCACCCTGGAAACGACTTTCCATCTCGCCTCTGAGAGGCAGATTGAACAACATGCTGCTGGAAGCTCTTTAACTCCATGCGGGTATAAGGAGTTAAAAAGGACGAGTGAGAAAGACAGAGACGAATACAAGAGGGAGGGAAGGCGAGACTGCTTGTCAGGCAGAAAAGAGGCAGAAGGAGAGAGATGGAGCGAGAGAAGGACACAGTGCAATCTCTCCCACTAAATTACCTTGGCAGATATCAAACAGGGTGCTTCACTTGTGCTGAATGATAATTGTAGTGAGCTGCCAGGTCCAATACTCTGGGGGTCATCTGCTACCAGGCATGCTTGAGAGAAATATTTCTCTCTCACACACACACACACACTCAATTGCTCTTTGTCTCTTTCCCAATCCCCCAATCTTTTTTCACAGATCTGCTGTGAAAAGTAAACCTTGGTTCATTCGTTTGAGATTGCACTAGTCTGTTGTCTGATTCAACTTGAGGAACACCATTAAAATATACATCAAACTAGTAACACTGAGGAACCATAACATTTTTATGTTTAAATTTTACATGATATCACTGTATCATTTTTAATTATGTATAAAGTATAATTTTTTTATGATGCAGAAGGCCTGAAGGAACTTATAACATGAAGACTTGAGAATTAAAGGTTTTTCTTTTTTGGTTTGCAAAAGTGATTATATTTCCACCGTATTTCATTGAGTGATTCAGAAGTCATTTGTCTTTTTGAGTGTTTGTCCGGGGGAGCATTCACGTTAATAACTGCCTTAACTGAGTGCAAGTTTCAGTGGTTATTGGGTTGTTTATTTATTTAATCTTTATTTATTTATTTATTCTGTTTTGTTTAATGGAGTATGGATCCACTCTGTCTCTGCTGGCATCCATCCAAGAAAACTATTAGCAGGACTTGTTTCAGAGAGAGGAAATTATTTTGTTATAGTGCATGAAATAGAATAGTGCAATATTATGTTGGATGCGCTTTTCTTTCTTTTTGTACAAAGCAATGTCAGTGCACGTCACAATCCACTGTATAAAATGTGTTTACCAAAGTATTGATACAGTTCTGTGCACAGGAGGCTGAGGGTAATGATGTTAAGTGACCATGCATTTTAAAAAAGAATACCATTATGGCAGCCTAGTGGCCCATGAACCCAGGTTGCCCGAGGGATGCTGTCCAGAGTTGTTTGGAAAGCAAAATGATGTCCCTTTTGACAAGACCAGCATATGTTGGATTTTGAGTGCTGGTCTCCTATATTGAATGCTGGTGTCCACATTATGCTTCTCAACAAGTTTAATCAGCAATGTCCAAATAAGAGGTTGAACCTTTAATAAAACCTGATATATCCGCTTTTTGGAGCATCTAAGAGTGGGAAGCAGTTTTAAAAAGTAGCAGTCAAGTGGACTCAAGTGGCGTTCTGGAGTGGTCACTATTAACTGTTGCCTGGAATAGCGATGTCCGATTCACGAAGAATAAATTATGTGAACTGGATGAATGAATTTACCAAGTCATACGGAACTGAGTGAACCAGTTTGTGGGTCGAGCCAGCACAGATTAACAAGTTGTCTTTTGTGAATCTCTGACTCTGACACAAAATGAGCCACTATCCAGGACTATATTATACTATGATGCCGGTTTTTGTCAACTCATGAGAACTGTCTGCCGAGGGTTTCATAAAGGGTTTGGAATGTTTCTGTATTTGCTCAAAAGCAAATATAATGTAATGGGGTGATCCCCTTTAGTGGGTTTTCCTTTCTGTGTGGGTGGATGGAGCTGGGCGGAAGTCAAGTTCACGGCCCCTTTAAAAAGCGCGGAAATTTCTCTTTACTTCCGTTTTCCTCCGGCATGGTATACAGGCTGCGTGTTGATCATGTCACAAGAAATATTTGATGTGTGTCAAGCATTGAACTTGTAGTCAACGTCACAACCTGTATAAGGTTGGAATTCTTCTCTAACTCTGGGCGTGGGCCTGAGGGTGTTCAACCGCTTCAATGCATTTCAGGCGTGATCCAGGCAGTATTGGTGGATTGTTCACCACTCTTATTGAGAGACAGTTAATTGTGCTGCAGGTTGGGCCTTATATGGTATTTTGTAAGTTGTTTGTTATTTAAAGATGTAACTTTAAAATGTTAGAGTATGTGTGGCTAATGACAAATAGTGGTACGTATTTTATAGAAATTCGTCGGTGCTGTTTTGCTGCTGTGTGGCGGCTGGCCGTGGTGCTGTGCTGGAGGAGAAGAGTTGTGCGCATTCCTTACGTGCTCTAGATGTTTGATCTGTTCAAGTCCACATTTATAGCGAATTATTAAGGGTTGTGTGTGTGTGTGTGTGAGCCTGTGTTTGGGATGAGCGTTTGAAAGTGAACGCTTGTTTGTGGGTCTGTGTGTGTTAAAATAAACCAGTGTTTTTTTTTTTTTTTTGACTGCCTTACTTATTTTCATCTTTTGGTCTTCTGTTTTTGGTTTGAGAATTGTGGTTAGTCCTCTTCTCTTGCTTGTCAATTCTTATACCACCAAGGGCTGATAATCTGCTGGGAGGTGTCTGTTTTTATTTTGTTTGCTGTGTGTGGGTTGCCGGTTTGTTTTGTTTTATTTTGAGTGAGGGTAATTTTATTTTTGCTTTACAGATTTGCGGGAAAGTGTGAATTTGAGGGTTTTGTTTGTATTGAATTTATTGGGGTTTTGTTTTTGTTTTTCTTCTCCTTCCTAAATGTTGAATTATCCCAAGGGATATTGATATTGTCAAGTCAAGATAAATCATTACAGGTGGCCACTGAATATTATTTTTATGTAACAACAGTATTGTATTCGTGATTTGTGTATTTCTCTAACGAATTTGTGTTTTGTATGATTATATTTTTTAGTCTATATTTAAGTGTCAAATAAAGAAGATTGTTTGTGTACCTCTCTGCTTGTTCCTTCCATTTGTTTGGAAAAACCTGTAGTTGTAGAAAACCATCTACCTTGTTACTTTAGGTGGCATTGTCCCCGCCCACAATAACAAATACAACATACTGGAAATATAACAGTGATCCAATTGTAGTATTTCAAGTCAGTAGTACACTGATAGTGGTTCTTTCTCGAGTCATGAGTCGGTTAATGTTTGCACCAGTACATTGACTCGGACATGTCCATGATCACAATCTACAATCTATCACAAAATTGATTTTTAGTGAACTATTCCTTTGAAGCTACACAACATAAATATGTCTAAATCCTTCTAAAGTTTCCCTCAGACTTGTAATAAGCATCGTTTCCCACAGAGACATGACATTACCTTTGTATTTCACTTGCAATCTGTCTTTATTTGTATTCTTCTCTTGAACAGTCAGTTTTGAAATTTTGCTTGTTGCCCATATTTAGAGCACTTTAAACCAAGCTGAGAGAATTAAAAGGTACTCTGATTTCAATGATATAATAGGAAGAGACCTGGGCTAAACGGCAAAATGAATCTGCCATCGACCAGCACCACATTAACGCGCACAAAATCACTCTCGTAACCAGGTCTAAAACTAAATGTCCATAGTTGTTACAGATCCAATTTATACACATCAGTTGTTTGCCCGTGCAGGTTAATAGAATGCTCAGGATCACCTTGTGACATGCAGAAAAGACTCTCTCTTCAGCCAGTGATAAGGATTCCATGTAATGAATAATCATTTCACATTAGTCGTTGTATCTTGACCCCAGGCTACATCATACATGATGTGAAATAATCATCTAATTTCATACCGCCCCATGATGCATGTGTAATAAAGGATTTCTATGACTCCCAGTATGTAAGCCTCTATAATCAGCACTATTCGAATAATCAAAAACAGATTCTGAAATTTCACAGTGAAACCTTAAAATAAAGTTCAATTTTTTAACATTAGTTAAAATAAACTATAAAAAATAATGCGTAAAGGATATATTGACTTTTAATGGAAATTTTGACACTTACCAATGCATTATTGAACTCAAACGTTGTATCTGTTAATATTATATAATGGACCTGAGCTAATATGAACTAACAATGCATTTGTATTAGTTAATACTGTAACAGGGTCATTCTATGTAATGTTCATTTCGGGCCCTAGGACTCTACAGAAAATATACACTTGACAAAAAACACCAATGTTTTAGGTTAGAATGCTTATATTTTAAAATTAAACTATGTTACTTTGAACACTTACACCTTTTGAGACATTAAGTGGCTCTTATATATATATATCTATATAATATACTATATATATATATATATATATATATATAGGTAGGGAATCCGGCTCATAAGGGAAATTGAATAATTAATCATAACTAGTTATGATTAATTATAAATATTTAGATCCGCTATAGATATTTAGCTGATCTCTCATGGTCAACTGTCTTGTCAATTCTAAGAACGTTAATTTCCTGGTTAAGGGAAATAACTTTCTTACTGTACAATTCTACAAAGAGCTTGTAGCATAAATCTGCATGATTAAGTGACTCCAGTTATGAGCAAACAATGAACAACGTCAAGTGTGATACAAGTAAGACTTTATTAACTACATAAACACTTAAACTAGTCTAACATACTACATAAACACTTAAACTGGTCTAACATACACCTACACACACACACACACACACAGTTGTAGAGGAAAGGGTTAAATCTTAAGCAGTAAAGAGGAGAGAAATAAGAATATGAAACTATGGTGCCATTTGATATTCAGCAGATCTACCGCCTCAAGGAAACATCAGATTCTTAGTTCAAAACACACCTTTGTAAAAAGGTGCAAATGATACCTAATGTATCAATTAAATAAGACTAAGTTTGAATACTTGCACGTCTCATCTGTCTGAAAGAGAGGTTTGATGCAATCTGAAGGTCCAAGTTGATCTTTGCTGAAGTTGGTTGATGAAAAAGAACCAGTTTGAGTCAGAGAATCTTGGTGAATGGAAAAGTCAAGGCGAAGCTGGCACGTATTTAGGGGGTTGCAGAAGCGTTCTAGCTCATGTCTTCATCTCAGAATCTAACCAAACCACCAACTCTGGGCGGGTCACATAGTGTGATGCCTTTAAGGTCGGAGAAGATCCCCGACTTTCAAGATGGGCTTGTCCAACGAGAAAGGCGGTATCCCAAGTGAAGTTTTGAGGATAGGGAGTTTTTTTAGGCCCTGTGTGGGGAGGGATGGTACTTTGCAAATGGAACTGCTCGCAAATTACTAAAGATTCTCAGGACACTAATATATTGCCTATGTACCAACATATACTATGCACGCTCGTTTGATCATAAGCAGGCAAAATTATAGATACTATAACATGGTAGGATCCCATATAGGCAAGATGACGCATGGGCTCATATAGCATGACATAAAATAGTCTAACAATATAAAGAAAACATACACCATGCCGGAAGGATAGTGTGTTCATTCAAAAGGTTTTCTATAAAAATAATTAGTAGAAACGTCCATATTTATACTGTGCATTGGCCTCTTGTATGGAACATGCAGTGATTTCACGCTTCATCCTTAGGCATAACCAGTGCTTATCAGCATTGGTTGCCATGGAAACATAGGCCTGTTCTGCCTTTCTGAGGTGTTGGGTGCATTTCGGGGGAAGGGTCCATAGGCCCTCATATGGCTTGTTAACTGAGGGGTTACAGAGTATTTGTTAAATATAGCTAACAAATATAAAAACAAAATATATAATGTGTGTTTGATTGGTCCAGACGCTACATAATGTATTTTTTATATATATATTTTATTAATTATATTCATTCCAAGCACCATCAAAACTGCTTTCCTCACAGCCTATACAGAGGGAAAAGTGCTTTATTTGAGGCGAAAACACGTTTTTCTACCATTTATAACACAATAGTATATTCATAAACTATCAAATGTATAATGTCACGGCTTTTAAAAAAATTATAAAATAAAAATTAATCCGAATAAATTTTAAAATATATAATAAACGTAGTGGTCCCTATAGTGGGTCTATGGTGTTACGTTTAACATAAATAGTTTATGATGACATACACTTGATTACTTTTCCTATTCCTACAGATCTATAAAAAGGTCCAGATCACTGTCTATTGTGAGTGATAAAATCTTCCATTTACTCATGATTTCATATGAAGCTTTTACTTAAGTCACTGGTATGACCTAATTTTTGTTGGGAATTGTAAAAAACCTCGAATACAATGGTTAATTAAAGGGGTAATATGATGCGATTTCAAGTTTTACTTTCTATTTGGAGTGTTACAAGCTCTTTGTGCATAAATAAGATCTGTAAAGTTGCAAGGACTAAAGTCTCAAACACAAAGAGATATTCTTTATAAAAGTTAAGACTTAGTTCCAAGCCATCCCAAAGATGCCTCGATTAAGACGCCCCACAATGTCTACGTCACTGTGTGGGAGATTGGGATAACACCGCCTCCAATGTCACGCAAAGAAAAGGAAGCGAACTTGATTTTTGCTGTAGTTTGTTGCGCCACCGCCTGCGTGGAGGAAGTGTGTTGTTTGTCTGAAGCGAAATACTTTGTTTGGTCTTCCAACAAGCGGACACAACTAGAACTCGTGGTAAGTTGTTTTTACAACAGTCCAGGAACCGTTCAAACCCAATATTCAGCTGTGTGCAACCGTCTAGTAGGACGAGGACTGGTCCTGGTAGAGAGCCTACAATGCGTGTGTTCGGTGAATTCAGTTCCCCGTTTCCCCTTCGTGCTGACCCGAAACGTCTAGGATGATAATAAATATGCTGACTGTCTCACAGTCTGTAAGTATGTTTTCATATTTAAAGGATTTTCCACTGATGATTCAAACGCGGGTTTTCAGCAGTGTAGAGTGGCGCTTGTTGTTGGTCGTTTCTCCGATCACAAATGCAGATATGGATCTATGTTTACGCGGCGCGATGCAACGCAAAAAAAAGACAGTATAAGTCATTATAATCAGTAATTCTGTCCTAACTGGATGCAACAAATGCCTTGTTTATAATGGGTTTTATTGGTTTTGTCTCGTCGCTCCGGCCGGACACGGCATCAGCAGTATGTGATGGGCGTAACCTTTCCATCACACGCTTGAGGAATTCGGCCAATCACAACGCACTAGATAACAGGCCAATCAGAACACACCTCGCTTTTCAGACCGATGAGCTTTGTAAAACTCGATGCATTTCAGAAAGGTGGGGCATAGAGGAGAAACAATAATGTACAGTATGTGGAAAATAATGTGTTTTTTGAACCTTAAACCACATAAACACATTGCATTACACCAAATACACAAAATAATTATATTTTTTAGCAAAGTCATATGACCCCTTTAAACTACTTAATTTAGTGAGTATACCATGATTGACAACATGTGGTTTGATACCTTGCAGCAGCCATTTTGTAAAATGCATTTTTCATGGAAATTGTCACTGGTGTTACTGTCACTGGTGTCACCTTCCTTATGGATAACAACAGTGAAGATCAGTATATCAGGTCTTATGTATGTCACTGGTCATTCATTGTGTCACTGGTGTTACTGTTTTTTCTGTCACGTTAAATAAAACACAATATCCTTATTTCTTGCATTTTCATTATTTTTCTGCAATTATGACTACATGTGCTGAAAAAAATCAAGAAATAATAGTTCATAAAAACCTTTAATATTGCCAAATAAGGTAACACCAGTGACAAAAATGGTAGATGTGGTCTTTAAATAATTGCACAAAAAAGTTGTCATTTATATGTATTCATAAAGTCAAAAGGTAATTAACATTGTGGTCTAAGTTTCAATGTTAGAAAAATAAATAAATTTTAAGACATCTAAGACAGGGGGAGCAATATTCCATAGAAACAATAACCAAAAAAATCCAAGGCTTTTATATTTAGCTCAGTGGCTAGATTAACAAATAACCAGACGCCATCCGATCTAAATATTCCCTCACAGTTTAATAGTAATGACTTTATGAATTTCTTCACTGATAAAAATCGAATGCATCTAAACCAACAACATGCCTGTTCAATCCTGTACCCACTAAATTACCTCAAACAGTTTTTACTGTAGAGGAAGAAAACGCTGCTCATATATTACTCGCGTGTCTTTAGGCCACATCCCAAACCATCAAGCTGGGGTATTAAGCTCTTATTAAGAAAACCACAACTAGATCCTAGTGAACTGTCAAATTACAGACCTATTTCAAATCTTCCTTTTATGTCTAAGATTTTAGAAAAAGTTGTGTTTGCTCAGTTGTGCTCCTTCCTGCAAAAAAAAAGATCTATATTAAGAATTTCAGTCAGGTTTCAGGCCCAACCATAGCACAGAAACTGCACTTGTTAAAGTTACAAATTACTTGCTTCTTGCGTCAGTCCAAGGCTGTATCTCATTGCTAGTTTCTTAGTGCTGCGTTCGACACTATAGGTCATGTCATACTCATTGATCGATTACAAAACTATACAGGTATGCAAGGGCAGGCTTTAAGATGGTTTAGCTCCTACCTGTCCAATCACTACCACTTTGTTCATTTAAATTGGGAGTCATCTCAACTATCACCAGTAAAACATGGAGTGCCACAAGGATCTGTCCTAAGTCCTCTGCTATTTTCGATATACATGTTGCCCTTGGTAATATTATTAGAAAATACAGGATTAGTTTCAACTGTTATGCCGATGATACTCAACTAAATATCTCAACAAGACCAGAAGAAACTTCTAAATTATCTAAGCTAACAGAGTGTGTCAAAAATGTAAAGCTGGCAGACCCATATTGGTGTTTATGCTATTAATTCGGATAAGACAGAGATATTACTTATTGGACCAAAAGACAGTACACAGAATCTCTTGGATTACAATTTGCAACTAGACGGGTGTACTGTTACTTCTTCTACAGTCAAAAATCTGGGTGTTATATTAGATAGGAACTTGTCTTTTGAAAATCATATTTCACACGTTACAAAAACAGCATTCTTCCATCTAAACAAAAATTGCCAAGCTACGAAACATGTTACCCATTTATGATGCAGAAAAGCTAGTTCATGCATTCATGACCTCTAGACTGATTGTAATGCACTGCTAGGTGGTTGTACTGCATCTTCAATAAACAAGCTACACATAGTCCAAAATGCAGCGGCTAGAGTACTTACCAGGTCAAAAAAATATGATCATATTACCCCAATTTTACAGTCTCTGCACTGGCTACCTATTAAGTTCCGTATCAGTTACAAAATATTATAACTTGCCTATATGGTCCTTAATGGGTTAGCTCCTGTGTACCTAATAGTCTTCTACCACGCTACAATCTCCCATTACGTCCATAAAGCGTCGCAACTCTCTGGATTTTGGTAGTACTTAGGATAGCAAAGTCCAGTAAAGGAGGTAGAGCTTTTCGCATTTGGCTCCCAAACTCTGGATTAGCCTTCCTGATAATGTTCGGGGTTCACACTCTCTCTGTTTAAATCTAGATAAAGACACATCTCTTTGGCCAGGCATTAAATTAATGCATCTCATAATCTTGTACTGCAGTTATATCTGATCAAATGCACATTATTATTCTTTAGTTTGGGTTAAACAAATAAATTTTGCTTGGTTGGAACAGCAGCTACGCTAATTATGTCTCTATTGTTTCTCTGTTTTTGCAACGGGATTTGCCAGCATTAATTTGCTGTAAAGGGGCTTTGCAACGCATTTGTATCGTGAAAATTGCTATACAAATAAACTTGAATTTAATCCAATTGAATCTTGCCATACCAAAAGTGGAAATTTCTGTAGAATGACCCAACAAACAAATGTACTGTAGTGTAGTGTAACAAATATATTGCTCATTGCTAGTTAATGTTAATGCATTAACTAACATTAACTTAGTTATCCATTAGACGTGAAATATTTACTTGAACATATTTTAAGTTAATATTTCAGTTAATAAGTCGATAATTTAACAGCATATTTGCATATTCATGTTTTATGACAGTTTTTTTAAATAAAATGTTTAACAAATCTTATTCATACATTGTATTACAAATGAGATGAATAATAATAATAATAATACTAATATAATATAATAATAATAATAACAACAACAACAGTAAACGAGAATGCTTTGCATAATTCTGAGATTTGCCGAAGGAATCGCATTCTCTCTTGAACGATTTTGAGGTAGTTTTTAACAGCAGATGGCATGCGGCTTTAGAAATAGCCAACTTGCTTCCCAGTTCGTACACACAAACCATGCAGTTGACCTAAAATAATCATTCATAAAGTTTGAAAAGGTTGAAGGATGTACAAGGACGTCCCGGGGCTGTGTTTACATTAATCTCACATCATAAAAGCATAAAATGCAAGTAATTAACACTTACATTACTCAGCGAACACACAAAGCATCTTCTTCGTGAACATGTGAGTGTGCGGTTTAAAAAACTAGCCTAGGGTCATCTGCTGTTAAAACTAAGCTAGATCGATTCGAAGCGAGAATCATGTGGATTCGAAAATCTCAGAATCGATCTACGAAGGCGAGCATCGATTTGTGTCCCGCCCAGTAATACAAGACATCGACGGGCGGAATCCAACCGCTCGACTCTCTCAATATGGCTATCATGAAATATGTAGATTAGAACTTCACATGCGCGCAATGTATGTTAACCTAGAGGAATGTGTGAGCTCAATCACTGCGGACAGATGAAGGCCCGGTGCGCCACTTGCTCTAAGAATACTCCCTCTTTTGGTCATAAGATAAGAGTAATCCATCCTTTCACCGGTAAGATACGTTATTGGTGCATTCACAAAGACCACGCTTTTGTAAAATAATGAAAGCAAACATGCAGTTATTTGGGTTTGGGTTATCACAAATTGAAAGCAAAGACCGTCTCGGTCTGTGAACTTGAACGCAAAACTCTGTGTATATTTTTGTCTTACAGACATAAAAAATATATCTACATAGAGTGAAATGTCTACTTTCAAATAACATTCCAAATGGAAAAAGAAACTTCTCCGATATGGTACGTATGAAACATGACTCTAACTGCGGAATTCAGTGTCCACCGACTTATCTCTTAATGAAAACAAAGCAAAGGGTATCACTAGTCATCAATTATTAAAATGTTTAATGCAGTTCCTTACTGTTTTCTCCTGAAACATTCAAATCATTATTTGCGGTGCCCTGTGTGGCAGCTTTAGCATGATCCGAAGCTTTATTAGGATTGCATACAATAAAGGCGCATTATAATGATTAAATGGTTTTTATTATTAAACCATGGAATGAGTCGACTATGCTTCAAGTATGAACGGACTATAGTGACCGGAACAAATCGTAGCGAGGACAGCATACTAAAATCAGATCTTGACCTGGCAAGATAGTACGGTTGTAAAATGACGGTGAGGTTGGTCCATAGGAATGTTCTAATATCTATATATATATTATATATATATATTATATATATATACACCTATAATAATAATAGGTGACCGGACCAGTATTACGGTAGTCTTTCCATAAGCTTTCCACTGATGTATGGTTTGTTTATGATAGGACAATATTTGGCTGAGATAGAACTATTTGAAAATCTGGAATCTGAAAATAATTCTAAATATTGAGAAAATTACCTTTAAAGTTATCTAAGTGAAGTCCTTAGCAATGCATATTACTAAACAAAAAATAAGTTTTGATATATTTACAGTAGGAAATTACAAAATATATTCATGGAACATGATTTTTACTTAATATCCTAATGATTTTTTTGCATAAAAAAATCGATAATTTTAACCAATACAATATATTGTTGGCTATTGCTACAAATATAACCCAGCGACTCAAGACTGGTTCTGTGGTTCAGGGTCAATGATAATTAATATAATTAATACATATAATATAATATAAATATAATATAATATAATATAATAATATAAACCTCAAGTTGACTAACAGCTGAGCTTTTTAATTACTAATTCAAAAACATCACTTCAGAACTAGTAACGAAGGAACATTTTGTGCTTCATTGAAAGCATATTACTGTATTAAAATATCACTGTATTATGTAGCGTAAAGTATTATGAGATAGATGAACTAAGCGAGTGTGATTACCTGCATCTGATATAGCATTCATGGCTTAGTCAAATCTACTTTCACCCCCCTCCCCCCCCCCCCCCCCGCCCCCCCCCCCTCAATAAAAAATTGTTTGAATGTCCCTCCCCGTGAGGATATCTTTGTCATACTATCCTATCACGAATTTGCCTGCCCATCCAGTCCTGATGGTTAATGGTAAACAAACTTGGCTTGCAGTCCTTAATGGAGGCTTGAGTGTGAAGTTCAATCCCCCCATTGCAGTACTACCTAGAGGGAGAAAAACAGAAATAGAGGAGGAGATACTTACAGAACTTTCCTCCAAGTTTGTATAGGTAATTAAGAGTCTATGGCAAATTGCAGTATTATTAAAGGGAGGTCTCTCAGTGTGAATTTGTCACACACAACCACTTTTTACCCAAATAAATATGCACAAGCTGGGCCACATTAGTGCCACTTGGACAGTGTATTTATTTTCCAAACTTTGTCTTCCACTTTCACAGAGCACCATGCCACGCAGAGAAACAGGTGCAGTCGAATAGCCTGGGTTATCACTGAGCAACAGGGGTGCCACAGTTATTCTGATGTCTCTGGCAGACATACATCTCGGGCAAACATCAAACACACACAGACACACGCGCAGCCAAAACAGAAGTCCTACACATTTAATTTATTAGATGCAGTGAGTAATGAAAGATGGAATCTGTGGGGGTGGACAGGAAGAGAGATAAGCAGATGGCAAATGAGTTATAAAGAAGTCAGAGGGGACGAAACCTTGCAGGGTTCTCTAATCAAGGAATCTCAGTGGACAGTTGTGTATACTCTCAACCTCACAACTCGTCTGGAAAACCTTCAGAATAGTTAAAAAGCACAAAATGATCTGTGAAACTGACATTTTTTTAAGGTCAAAGCATATTTTGCGCTTGAAAACCCATGCTAAAATTAATAATGTTCTCCAGGAAGCACATTACGATACTTGGATAGAAACACTTTTTCCCCCATCACACTGATGTACAGCATTAGGAGAGATAATGAGGAAGGATGAAAGTGTGTGCTGTAGAACATTTGATGTGTACAGATGCCATAGGACATGATAAAGGGTAAACCTAAACTGATTTGACTGGAAGATGATGATGCATGTTTCTCCTTGTTATTTTGGTGGAACATTAGCATAAATGTGTACATTATATTGTCGAATGATTGTGATTGTTATTCTGGCCAATATGACATTAATTGTACATTTTATTATGCCAATGATTTAATGCAGGGGTTAATGCAACTTTTTTTTGTCAGCTTAACTCCCTTTGCTGTAAAATACTTGAAGTACCCCTGAGATTTTAATAATTTAACAACATATTTGTATTATAAAGGTTATCTTATATAGGTAAACAGATGAAATATTTAATGATTATATTATTTAGATGTTTTATTTTAGTTGCTTTTATTTATTAGATTATTTATTCTGCATATAGGGCTGCAGAAGCAGACCCATTTATTTTATTGTATTGATTCATTATTATAAATATTATTTTCTTTTAAACGTTTAAAATATTTATACTTTTAAAATGTTTACTAAAAATTAATAATACAAATTTTTAAAAAATCCTGTAAAATCATATCGGTCAACTTTATTCACATTCTAATTAAGATTTTTAATGCACCACATTAGTCCTGGTATCAACATGCTTAAAGCTTGATTTATTCCATGGAACAGTTCAGACTGTCTGTTTCAGTCAATAGATTAAACATTCTGATTTAACATTTAATTTCTTTCATCACTCAGAAATGTTCATAAAAGGCTGTATTCAGTGTCTGTATTCATGCACTAAACCATTGCATTCAAATATATACAGATAAATATTACTGTTTATGACTTTGTATTGTTATATTGATTCACACAGTATAAACGCAAACAATTAGCACATTCTTACAGTACTTGTCTTCATTTAGTGATCAGTGTAGGAAATATGCCACTACTGTCTGAGCAAATACTACTATAATATTATCTTACAAATATACTGAGATACAGTATGTTTCACCAGTCATTAAAAGGCTGAGAAATATAGCTTTCTAATAGACCTAGCCAATTTTTAGAAAAAAAATTGTTTTTTTTCTTCTATTGTAAGTTGCTTTAAAAGTGCCATCCCTAGTTGTTATAAAGTCTTACTGCCTCATATTATGAAACGTGATTAAACGGAAAAAAAAAAAAAATGAAAGTAATGAACAACATTTTTACATCTAAAAAAATGGTGCCTAACACTTCATCCACATATCAAATAGAGGTGCTTACAGCTTATCTGCTCCCAGCATACACCGGGAGGCAACAGTCCAACCCACACCTCTCATGTATCCTTTTGAAACAAAGAGGTTGTATTGTGTCTCAATAAGTGGGGAATATTACACAGCCATGCTATCTGAGAGAATTATTACATCCTCACTACTTGACATTTAACTATATCAATGCTCACTCTGTGCTTTGTGCCAATAGATTTGGCTTAGTCATCCCCCAGCTTTTAAAAGGTTCAGTTTCAACATAATGGACCACGTAGAGAGGTTAAGTCCACATTTTGGATTTGCTGCTGGATTCTCTATCCTCCCCTCCTGCTGAGAGCCCATGGTGTGGTGGAAAGGAAGAAAAAGGAATGCCCGCTCATTGAAAAGCACTGATTTTCCAACATGTTTTCTGGCATCTCACAAGGAGTCCCCTCTGGAGAAACGGTTTACAATAGTACAGCAAATGAATACTGTTCACCAAACAATGTCCTCTCTCTCCTTCGTACATTCAATTCACACCCTCAGGGACCGCTTTCTCTCCCAGCATGCAAGGTATCGATCTTTAAATATTTACCTTGAAAACGTCTGTAGGGTCAAGCCATGACTCTCCCTGCGAGTGAAATATTCACCATTCCTCAATAATTAATGACTCTGTCCATGCATCGGCCTAGCATGAATGGGGCTCTATGGAAGGTGTTGTGCATGTTTTATTGGTTGGTGTTGCCTGTGTATTGTCTGGGCTGTGACAAAATGCTGGCTCAGGTTAATTGGGCCCTGGGCATTGGCAATTGAGGGATTGAGCAAGGAAAGCAGGAACGATTTTGTGTCGAGGAATCCTTGCTTCCTCCAGGCCAGGAAACGGAGCTTCTTCAGAGCAGGAAACGGAGGGACATTGTGGTAAAGTAGCTTGGTGGTCCTGGCTTTAGAGGAGTCCGCTTTCTAAGGTGGAAATATTATTGATCTGCTCCTTCACTGGAGAATCTGCAATGTCACGGCCGCCAACCCTTAATTGGGCTCGGAAATGAATAAGACTTGTGCGACAAATCCTCTGTATAGCCTTTCACACTCTGTCAGCTGCACATCAGTGGATGTGCGATGGGGATCATTTGCTTACAAGCTAAATTGTGCTTGAGTATCTGTCCTGCTGTTCTTCCAAGCTGCTCCAGGCTCAGGTTGAGGACACCATAACACACAGACTGGCAATGCTGGACTGGCATGCCAACATTTTGGGCACGCATTAGTCGATTATGGTGTATACTGTATAGCCGACAGTAAAATCTAAGCAAACGCAGCCTACAGTAAAACATACTATTGAAATTTAAATTATTCTAAATCAAACACACGTTTAAATTCATAAAAGGCAAATTTTCTCCTGTGAATATGAATTCTGTAGGTGTTTTTACTTAGATTATCACTGACTGCAACCATCAAATCTAGCCCATTAGCAAGGCATGGTTGAACCAGAAAATGCATTTGCTGCAGAAAATAAATAAATGAATGAATGAATTAATCATGACCAATTTAAATTGTTAAGACTTCTAGACCTTTTTACTACCACCTTATATGAATTTAAGAGCCTAAACCTGTAATGGAAATACCCCTTGAGTAACATATATGTAATATTTAATGTTTAAATTAAAGAAAACAAAATATCATTGCTGTAATGATATTTATTACTACGATATACAGTGAACTTTTAATGTCAGCAGACAATATTTCATACAAAATATCCCGCAAAATAACTGCATCACTCAGATTTTTGGTGGAGTAAACAGTTTATTCTGAAGCAATATTTTCATCAATGTTCTATCAGCTTTTTCATGCTTAAATCTGCATAGTTACCTTTACAAAGGCCTGTTTGTAACCTTTTTAGATGTATGTGTCATCTTACGTGTCAAATTATTACAATTGATCAATAAACTCAATATACACTATAGTTCTGCTACCAGTCAGATTAAATAATTTACAATGCAAATAACAATAATTACAACTGCAATAAATATTGTTATGAGATTAATGTTTTAAATGCATTTATGAGTATACAAATAAGAAATGTTGAGGGGAAAAATGCATACTTTTCAAAATATTTCTCAACTAAACTACCAGTAAGTGGCGGTAAGTCACTTAATGAGTGAGTATTGAGTCATTCATTTAACTGATTGAGTGTGTTATCATGCTGGTATCTTAAAGGACTTTCGTGGACAGCTGACTCCTAAAAATTTTAATATTCATATTCTGTGTGGTGGTAAGTTCACACTGATAGAAATTAATCTTCTCCAATAAGTTTAAATAGATTTTTACATTTTATGGGCTTTTACCTTATAATCAGGGTTTGAAATTAACACCCGCCAACCCGCCAAATGCGGGTAAAAATCAGCTGTGGCGGGTAACGCTGTCAAATCACTAGCCAATTTGGCGGGTTACTTTTCGTATATTATGTTCACTCATTCATTTCTTGGGGAAGTTCATGCAGGTCAAATCAGCGCAGGTTTAGCGCAAATACTGAACTCGTGAGACATCATGACATTATCGAGTATATTGCAAAAGCTAAACAAAACACATCTACAGAGGCACGCATGCGTGACGTGATGAAGTCTGGTTAGACTAACTTAGTGCGTGTGTGCATTTATAGTGCGTTCATTCACTGCATGATTTAGTCTATTAATATGCATTAACAATGATCACATACTTCAAGATAAGGAGGCAGAACATGTATATATTTATATCAGTTCATATAGTTAATCAATATCACACGAAGAGTGACGTTTTTTTCTTTAAAAATCAGCATGGTAACAAATGTGGTATTTATTTTATACAACAGTTCAATAAACAATAAGTTAATATCTAGAGACTTACGTTTTAGACACCATATTGCCTGTTTTTGCTCTATTTCTACAATAAAAATAATTCCAAACACAGCCACAGTACTGTTTTTGCGTGTCTGAGCAACATGACGTTGTTTTGTTCCTGAATGAATCAACCGTTAAAATGATTCGGTTCAATCGCAATGACAATTTATTAACAATGATTTGCTGCCACCTACTGGCGGTTTTAAATTCACATTTAAAGTATCTTCATTTTTTAAATAATTTCAAATATCAGTATTCAACATTTTATGTTTAAAATATCAAAACATTTTTATGCATTTGTAATTGCAGGTTTAAGCATTCATGTCCTGCACTTAACAGTAGTGTGTAAATGCATCTAAATACCACTTCATGTGCAACTTCTGCAAAGATTAATTTTATTGATACTGATTTCATTTGTTTAGTAACAGCCAATATTTATTATTATAATTGACTGATTAAATTTAAGAATTTGACTCAAAAGATAATGGGAACTTTTAGAAAAAATGGCTTTATAAAGGTAAGAATGACCATAAAAGTTAAAAATCAATTTAAACTTATTGGAAAAGCTTAATTTCTATCACTGCTGTGAACTGACCATCACACAGAATATGAAGAATATCACAAACTTTAGGAGTCAGCTGTCCACGAAAGTCCTTAAGATACCAGCACAATAACACACTCAACAAAATATCGTCTAATTATCTTATCGAGAAACAGGCCACGGGTCGATTCGAAGAGGATTTCATTTCGAAGAGGAGGAAAGGTTTAATATGGTGGATGAATCACATGACAAGTCATCCTATTTTATCTAAGTGTGACGTTTTCCAGCATTTTCTTACCTGCAGCAGCAACGACGAAAAAGCTTGGAAGCAAGGCAAGCGAAAGGCTGAGAAGGACGACTTAGTCGGTGCTAACTTCTTCCTCACTATCTGTCCTCCAGCTTTACCGCTTGATTTACAAGAGGTGGAAAGCAGTGTAGATGGTTTCAAAACGTTCACCAAAAAAATGGACGAAAACATCATACAGCTCAACGTCACTATTAACGAATTTGCCAGAAAGCAGAACACTGGTTTTAAAAAGGAATATCAGAGAGTTGGACAGTCTTTCATACTTCTAAGTCAGGCCTTTGAATTCGACCAGCAAGTATATTCAGCGCCATTAAACAAGGCCATGGAGCACACTGGAGAAGTCTACGAGACCATTGGGGATTACTTTGCAGAGCAGCCCCGTCAGGATTTGGAGCCAATTTCCGATCTTTTAGCGATTTACCAGGGCCACCTTGCAAACTTTCCAGACATTTTCCATGTTCAGAAAGGTTTGGGATTTTTCTCATGTGTTTGCTCAAATACCACTTGTCAGAATGGCATGCCATAAAATGAATATAGGTCAGTAGGTCAGTAGTTTATGTGCATGCCACCAGCTTAAAGAAGTGACGCACTATCCAGTCAACCCACCAAGTTAATATTTAAGTGGAAACCTAAATCAGAATCATAAACTGCTATTTCATGAAACTAAAGAAGCATCTTATTCATACTGAAATGGATGGATGGCGTTCTAGCTGCTGATGTAAAATGGTTTGCTTTTTAGATTTATTCACTTTTTATACCTAATAGCAAATGGCACAAAGCAACAGGTTCTCAGCAGTATGTCAAATGACATGTCCTGATCTTTCCCTGGTTTGAGAGAGAGTGAGCATATGAGGCCTGCTAGCTCTTGCAGCTTGAGATGTGTGTTGGTATGGTGGAATGATGCCAACCCTGTTGTAATTCCCACATCCCTTTAGTGGGGGAAGTGTGTACTTCAGACTAATCAGTTTTTCCTTTATTGTGACATGAAATTGACTGATGTCATTCTTTTCTGTAGAATCATATGTCTAGGTTTATATGACGCAAATAGTTAATGCGGTTTTGTATGAGAAATTGCTTGTTTGCATAAAACAACTGATGCTGGGAAAGCTTTTGTGTTGAAGGCTCTAATCCTAAGCTTAGGGCCCCAGCACAGGGGAGCTGTGAACGCTTACATTACATTTTAACATACATAGTTATTCTGATGCCTTGGATGTAAAAACATTTTATGTACTGTATGTAATTGTCTTCTTAACGTTGATGTGAAACTACATTCACAACTTATTTTACTTCCGTAATCAGAAATATCCCAGGGTGAAACGTGATATTTGGCAAGAAAAAAATGTAGGCCAGGATTTTTTTCCATCTGGAATTGATTGAATCATGAAAAGTAGGCGTTGCATGTCAGAATGGAGGGGTGAAAAGCAGAAGGTATTTGTGAAGTCAGATGCAAAAAGAAATACTGTTTCACAGGCAGAGCAAGTTATCACATTGTTTTATTTGGAATGCACTGAATCCAGCGCAATAAGACCAGGAATGTGAAATTAGAATGTTAATAAGAGATCATTTCAAGATGACTTATAGTGCGCAGGGAATATTGATTTCTCCTTGAGAAATTCCAAAGAAAGCTGTAAGCCATAAATCAGAAGCCTGACTGGACTGAGCTTGCAGTTTAATGTGTTCAAAAGAGTGCATGTGTGTTTTTGCAGATGTGATTGGGTGTTGTAGATTTTAATACTTTAACTAAACTATTGCTTTCCTTGTTTTTTTTTTTACTTTCTGTTCACTTCTGTCTTTCTCCAGGAGCCCTCACTAAGGCCAAGGACAGCCAGAAACACGGGGAGGAAAAAGATGGCATTGCAGGTCGAGGCATCCATGACCGCTGCAACATCATCTCCTGCGCTACGCTAGCCGAGATCCAGCACTTTCATCGCGTACGTGTGCGTGACTTCAAGGCACAGATGCAGCATTTCTTACAGCAGCAGATCAGCTTCTTTCAGAAAATCTCAGGCAAGTTGGAGGAAGCCTTGGACATGTATGACCAGGCTTAGTACGTTACATTCCCACACTGTTGTGAGAGAACTGAAATAAAACAAATACGCAGCCTTTTTATTATAGACTCATGAAAGTACACTTACTGTCTTGTAGTAGTGTTTGGGGTGGCTTTGAGAACAAAAAATTATGACGTGTGCCAGAAATTGACAATGGTCCTTAAAATGTAGAATACTATATAATCTGATTATACATAACAGTCATAATTGATTTGAGTTGAAACCCTTGAAACATAACCACAATTTTAAGTTTACATTTTAATCGGCTTAGTAGTTACAGTCGATATAAACAAAACAGATTACTTACTTATAATTGTGTGCCTGATACGATTCTGTCAGTGGACTCATTCCCTGGACCTGTGGTGATGTTAATTAAAGGCATTTGTGTCTTCTGAACTGTCCTCTGATTCCAATGAATTTGAATACAGATATAAAGATACATTATGCATTTGAATGCCTTATTGTGTCGGTGTGTCAAGTACGGTTGTTTATGATCCTTGTCAGTCTCTGTAAGTTATACTTTTATTAACCTTTATATAATTTGCTCTGAAGGAGAGGCCTGTGTCTGTTTTACATTAAGAGCTTGCAAGAGAAAGATGAGACTCAAGTTTCTCAGCCCTGGAGGAGAAGTGCAAAGGAACAATGACCTAGAAAACATGGGCTGAACCCTCTTTATCTAGAGGACATTCCAGACGAGGCAGAGTGGATCCCTCACAGTACTAGTTTACCAGCACTTTCATTATTCAGTTTAGACTTTTTCTCCCATGTTACAACATGAGTATTTTAGTTAAAGTACAGCAAATGAGAGCTTAGAGGAAATATTTTAAGAGCTCAAGACCATTACCAGCTGTATGAGCAAGTAAAATTGAAGTGAAACCTTAAAAAATGGAACTGCGGTTCTCAAACTGTGGACCGCTGGTAGTCTGTGAAAGATTCCCAGTGGTCTGCCAGTTGTTATTGGCTGGTTTAACAAAACAGACCTAAATATAGATATATATATTTGACAAAAAGTACCAACATTAAATTAATTATTCAATTAAATAAGCTCAATTAATTATTAGTAATACAACAATCAACTGATTGTGTTAACATACATTTTGACAAATTGTTTCTGTTGTATCACTTTGTTAATATGGCTGTTACATGTCAGTTTAACAGTTATATTATCAATGTTTATTCCAAATTTTTAGCTTGAGAATAGTTGGCTTGTGTAAATTCAGTAACAGTAGTGGTCTAGTTCATGTCAAAGAAGAACAAAAACAAACTGGTAAAAAGGATGACCAATGAGCACCCCACATGAGATTGGAGTTGTTAGGGGTTTCGCAATTTTTGTTTTACTCTTTAAATGGTCCGTCATGTAAAAAGGTTTTAAGAACCATTGAAAAAGAATAAAAATGGGGGGAAAAAGATTGTACCATTATTAGTTTCTGTGCTTACTAGGGAGAAAAACCAGAGCTGCCCGAAGCAGTCAATCTCTCACTGCGTTTGAATTATTTATTAGAGCTAAAGTTAGGCTTCTCTTTCCACACACTCAGTCCTTAATCATGAAGAATTTATTCCCACACCCTGATCACTAACAAGCCCACACATATTGCACATGCCAATAATAATGCTAAGGAGAAAATGAATGACTACACTGTTCATTTGTGTTTTTATGAACCACTGTTCATATCAATATTTGGTGCTATATTAATTACAAGTAATGTAATGCAATTCAACCCTAACTACACTAATATATTTTATATGCTGTATTAATCATAAATATTATTTTGTTAAATTTCAAAACAGGCCAAAGGATTATAAAAAAATAATTTATTATTTCATAGATTTATACATGTAATGACTATCATTTTTACATTAATGCATCTAACTCAGAGATACTTTCACAGACATAAATACACACATACATGTAAACATTCATAAATCTGTAGCCCATAGTAAATTATAGGTATTACAAGACAACAAACACAGATTGTCAATATCAGCACATTTCTGTTGTATCTCCTGCTAATGCCATCTTGCTAGGAATGTAAAAATTATGGTGCAATATTTTTGAGGGAGGTTTTGTTTTTGTGGTCAGCATAATATTTAAATTGTAGACACTTCTTTAAAATGCACCTTTGAGCAGTTTCAGTTCTCTCTTCAATTTCATTACTTTCTGACAGACTATGTTTACAGCAAATTTGACCATATAAATAAACATAAGGCATTAGGGTACAGCATGAAGCTATAGTGCTTTTTGAAAACCATTTAGAGAGAAACTGTGAAAGAAATATTCAGTTTAGTTATCTTGTAGAAGTAGTAGTTATTCTATATCTTGCACTATTCCACTTACCTGTAGGCTTACATGTAATAACAATACTTTATTATTTAAGCAATCCTATAATCATTAAAACAATAATGTATTGTTACTACATGAAGGGTTAAGTAGAATAGTGACCTATATCAGTATTTTATAAAAACCAAGAACACTGGATGTAAACACTTGTTTGACCTCTAAAATGTGGCAAAGGATTTAAATTTATGATAAAATTTGGTTTATACTATATTCAGTGAACTGAATTAAACATTGTTCATTCGTTCTATCCATAGAACATAATCAAATTAATGTGCAAAATCCCATTGTTTGTCACTGGGGTAGTACCCTCAAAGGTGTACCTTTGTACCTTATCTACCCATAAAGGGTGCATATTAGTACCTTAAGTGTACCTTTGAGGGTCCTGCCCAGTGACCAGCTAAAGGTACCATTTTTGCACATTTTTTCTGACTATGTATACTGGAAAATAGAATTGCAAAATATTCTGACCCTGTAATAAGATTTGGTGGCCATCTATGTTTTGTAAACAAAGAAACAAAACAACAACAAAAAATATAAAAACCACAAAAACATTTAAACTGTGGCAGGACAAAACTGAAACAATAGGATTAACATCAAAAATGTATGTTAAAATGTTAGTTATTTGGCGATCTTTCCCTTGTTACTAAGCCAAGAGACCTTCAGAGTCTGCAAGGTGAAAAACCAAATGGCAGCGAAATAATAAAGGTGTACCTTTGTACCTTATCTACCCATAAAGGGTGCATATTAGTACCTTAAGGGTACCTGTGGGGGTCTCCCAGGGAATTTTCTTTTTTGTTGTTGTTTTGATCTTGTTTACAAACCATAGCTGGCCACCCACATCGTATTACAGGTCCGAAGATTTGCAGTTCTCTTTTCCAGTGGTATTTTATTTTCCAAACATTATTGTTTTAATTAAATTGGTTCAAGCAACATCTGGATGTGATAAAAAGAGTTGAGTCAAACCCAGTATTGGTTTTGTTTAAGGGGTGGTGTTGCTGGTGAACATTGCTGGGCAGAATCAGGGTTAAGTGGATTCCATGTGCAAAGGAGAAATGGAGACACATGATTGGATATTTAAATATCTATGATTAGATATTTAAGTTCCTCAATGTATGGTATGAAACTTAGAAGCTTACTTTCTTCTGTCAGTAATGCTAAGATTTGTCTCTGATCATGGTCATGCACAATGATAGTTCACAAAATTGGTTCAAGCAACATCTGGATGTGATAAAAAGAGTTGAGTCAAACCCAGTATTGGTTTTGTTTAAGGGGTGGTGTTGCTGGTGAACATTGCTGGGCAGAATCAGGGTTAAGTGGATTCCATGTGCAAAGGAGAAATGGAGACACAGCTTGTTCAATTGCTGGCACCAAGGCTGCATCATGTACTTCCTGTAAAATAGGACTATCCGGGCAACTCGGAGTGAGGGGGGTTACTATAACCGAAGGAACAGTGAGACTTCTCTCAGGCTGACCCAGATACGGGCCTCTGGCTAAAATATCTTCACCAGGGTTCCCTGTCAGATCCTGTATCATTGCCGGGTGGGCCCGCTTTTCCCTGCGGTGCCGGAAGACAAGTATGAGAACCACAAGAATAACAATCAGGAGGAGGCAGGCCAGAAGTGGCAGGATGATGAGCAGGGGATCAGATGCAGGTCTCGGTAAAGACTCCATCCTCACCAAAGTATTTTTCGGGGAGGGGTCCAACTTGCTCATAGTGGTACGGTGCACGTGAGGAACCGTGGATCTGCTTCGTGTGTGGTTTCCCCAGCGGTTTCGAGGTTTTAGCTTTGAAGCAGTTCTGTGTGGTCTTGTTGATGGATCTATGTGAGATGGAGGGTACATAGCATTTGTTGTTCTGTTCAACGTCGGCATCTTGGTCGGTTCTGAAAGCATATGCTTCCCTGTAATGGGGTCATAAGGTAATACTAGGTACACAAATTCGCCCATGGCAGGCTGGACGTTGGCTGCCTTCAAAAGGAAAACAAATGAGTCATTAAGTGGATGGACCGCTGTGATGTTGTACCTGGGTGCTGTTGTGTTGCCATAAATGGCATGGAAGTTGATGTTTTCCTCAATAGCCACTCTGCCTTGTTCCACATCCCTGAATGAGAAGGACTCCACCAAGTGAGAGGCTCCTCCAAGGTCAAATGTGACTTTGACTAGCTTTCCATGTTTCGGTGGCTCGAGAATTTCAAAAATGGGATCACTAGCACTAAGGGAGGCCAATTCTGTTGCATCCAGGACGTCCTTTCGTAGCTTCACTGGGATGCCATCTGGGATCCTGACATGCTCTCCAAGGTGGATCAGTGGGTTGACTGTGATGTTGACCACCTGGTTGGTCAGGTTACTCTCAGATGTGAAGACCGTGAACTCAAAGCGGTCTCGAGGGGATGACAGGTCACTCATGTTATAAAATACTCTGCCGGTGTGCAGGTCCTCTTGGTCAAAGTGTGTGACCGGTTCTTCCATAACCATGACACTCCCATGCCTTGGTGGGCTTGTAACTAAATACTTAATGGATGCATGTCTCTCATTAGACACTGTGGCCAGGTTCTCAAATGTCAGAGTCACTGTGGTCTGGCCCTGCAATAGAGTCAGTCCAGTGTTGTTGACCACACTGATGGTGATATTCTCTACCTCTACACTGAAGAGCTTGTAGAGTGGTCTGTGGAATCCATCAGTGATGCTGAAGTAGATGACCCCTGATGAGAGTTCCCCTTTTTGTACAAAGTGCACCCTTCTTTGATTTACATCAGCTTGGGTGAAGGTGCTTATAGACTTATTGAGCTGACCCTCCAAAGCAAGGAAGCCATTTTTGGGCTTGCTGATTACAGTATAATAAAGTTCCTCCGGTGGAGTGTCTTGGTCCTCCACATAAAGATTCTCAGGATCCAAGGTCACAGTGTCCCCTTTGACTACTTTGAGTCGAGGGGATCCTGTCTTGAGCACAGGAGGCCGGTCATTAACAGGGGTCACAGTGATGTTAAATATTTCAGATACTATATAATCTGTATTCTGAGGTCGCTGAGCAGGCTTTCCTTTGGGGATTAGCCACACGTCAAAGGTGAAGTTATCATGAGTGGTCTCGGAGTCGTCATGTACGTATATGATTCCATGCTTATGGAGGTTGAATTGAGAGAACTTTGGTCTTTCATGTGTCAGGTTCTTTTCACCTACAACAATTGTACCATGGTGGGATGGAGAGGTGATTTCATACCAGACCTCATAGAAATTACGTTCCGCTTCATCTAATTTTCCCAAAACATTTGAGGCATCCAATTTTGATTTATCAATGAGAACACTACTACCCTCAGCGACAACAGCACCTGAATAATAAATATGAATGTTAGTGTTATTAGTGTAAAAGTAATCATAATAATTGTTTTGTTTTTTCATTTGTTTTTCAAATAAAAATCCCCAGAAGTCAGAAATCATTACCAGTATTTGTTAAGAGTGCACTCCTATGCTCCGGGCCCGTATTTTCATAA
Organism: Sinocyclocheilus anophthalmus; assembly: GCA_018155175.1. Taxonomy (NCBI): domain Eukaryota; kingdom Metazoa; phylum Chordata; class Actinopteri; order Cypriniformes; family Cyprinidae; genus Sinocyclocheilus; species Sinocyclocheilus anophthalmus. The sequence continues at coordinate 10,038 of JADLZN010006910.1, read as the reverse complement.
GAGATGTGGATAGTAAAGGTGTGAGTTTGGAGGGATGCTGGGGGGCATGACGCAGTGAAGGTGAAGGAATCTGTAGCGGCCCATGAAACAGGTTTAGTCTGTGCATACAGCACAGCACGTTCTTTCACCTAAAATAACACAAGTCATTTAGCTTATTTATAAGTTAGAATGATCATATCCACCTTTTTCCTAAGTAACCTATGAGCGGCGTCATGATGGATTCTAACTTCCGTTTGGATGCTCTCGTGTTTCCGTCTCCATAGAAATTCATGTTAAAATGGTGTAAAGATCGACTGAATGACCGTGGGTCGCTTCATGTCATCTAACCATGTCATCAACTCACTCAACTATTGTTGAGTAACTGCACAAAGACGGACAGTGCGACACTATAATGTGATGAAACTATGGCGCCATGTGCTTTTTAAAACAATTTTCATAGGTTTCACGTTATATTGTCGGCTCAGAAAATATGTAAATGTGAATAGAAACACCAGAGACCGGAAATGTAAAGCATCGTTCCAGTATGAGTTGGGCGAGACTTCCATGTTCAGGAAAAAGGTGGATACATTTTATTTAATATCACATTTTAAAAATAAATCAGCTTAAAGAACAAGCAAGTCACTAGAAGATGAGGAAGTGTTGGCATTATGCTCTTGCATTTCCTTTGTGTGGTTGATTCAGATAACATGCAAGAGAGTAAAGTTTACATCTAAATTTCTTACTGCCCAAATAAAAATTGTGATGCCAAAAAAATAATAATTTGGGCTGAAGATGGTGATGACGTCATGAAAATGACATACAGCAGTCATGTGCAGACTTGCTTAAGTTGTTGGCTATACAGATACGTTACTATACAATTTCTGTCAGAACAACTTAATGTTATGCTCAAATAATGTTACATGAAATTGTATTGTTTTGACATGTATATCTTCAAAACATCTATGCTGAATAGCATCTGTGGTAGAGCATTTAAAATGTTAAACATTAGCAGAACTCGCTAGCGCAAAAGTAGTTTGCTTTTGTCTTAACAATGTACCTATCCTGCACCAATTCCTCTCTGGAATTGAAGAACACTTCCATGTGAAAATACTTTTGAAAAGAAGTATTCTTTCGCATTTTAACATCAGCCAACTAAACTCAAGCAGATTTCATAAATACCATGTTTTGGGTAAAGGATGAGATTTCTTCTGTGGAATTTTCATCTTGTTTCCAAATCAGGCTGCCAAATCTTGGAGGTGAGGTCACAGTGTACGTGATGGTGTGATTGCCATAAATATCATCAAAGTCATTTGTGATTATCAGCAGCTCATCTTCAGTAATTAACTTTGAAGACCCTGTAGAAGGATACAGGAAATACATCCTTTACATCACACAGACAATTGCACCATTACTGTTTCTTTGACTAGGCTAGTCGGAGTCTCACTTTTTACAATCCAGTCCAGCTGCTGCAGTCTGCTAGAATATCTTGTTATTTTGCTACCCTATTGCTTCATATGAAAGGCACCCTTACTAACTTTATTTGAAGAAAGCGGCAACAAAGAAGTCCTGAATTGTCTTTAAAGCACAATAAAATCAAACCTGGGAAAACTTTGAGCTCTTGATTTTTCTCTAAGCTGATGACCAGGGATTGGGCTGCAACACTGAAGATTTGCCTTGGAGCAAAGTTCACCCCATCGTTGACTTGAAAGTGAAATCCTCCAGACAGGGCACCTGTCAAAACATAAATACCACAGACCTACTGAGAGATCAAAGAAAATGGGTTATCAAATCTTATGGGCACTTTATAACGTAAACTAACCACTATGTACAAACACCAGCTGGCCATGACTGATATGCTCTTGGGTGAAGTTCAGAACAAGCCTGGAGGGGGCGCTCTTCAGGGCTAGATGCCCATTACTTGGTGGAGTGATGATGAATTCTAGGCTCTCGGAAGGAGAATCTGGATCCTCAGAACTGAGGTCTTCAGTGGTTATCTCTGTCACAGAACCTTCCCACACCTAATGAAAGAAACATGATGCTGTCAGTTCTGGTCATGTTTTGTCAGGTGAGGTTTGACATTTTTCACTAGAAACTTTTTTTTTTTTTACACCAGAGGCTAATTTAGAATGTGTTTACTGAGCCTCCTGCTGGCCAAAGTGGGCATCTAAAGTCTAGGCCTCCACACAGTTTAAGCTGGTTTTAACCAGAGCTTTTTTCCATGATGAAAATGGAAAAACAATACATGCCAAACCTATATTAGATAAATGTACCACTATTTTAGTGCTAGTGCACAAATGTGTTGGGTCTGTGGGAAGAAGATGAAATCTGTCATTTGAAAAATCCAGTTTGCAGTCATGTTTTACTGTTTTGGTGTGTTTTATATCTTACAATTTAATTTCACAAATACTATACATATAAGAAGATAACACATTAGCTTAAAGGAAAAACCGCACCTTAAGAATTCTGTTGACAGTAACAATTGGAGGTTCATCATTTATGGGTGTTATATTGACATAAACCACAAATGGCAAACTTTGCTTCCGGATATCTGTATTATTGGCCACCACTGTAAAATTATCAGCCACGGTCTCACTTCCATCATGGACATAGAATATGAATCCCTGTTCAGCCTGTTGCAAAAGAAAGAATACAATTATTTTTTGTAGCAGCATTTATTATAAAAACTACTAGTGAATATTATCCTTTCATAATGATTATATCTATTTAATTTACTAGTATAAACTGTGATAAATTTATTGCCTTGTTTTAACATTTGTTGTATGGGAGTGAAGAGAAACAAAGTAAACAAGTGACAAACATAAACTCACTTGAGCCCTTGTGAAAGACGGAATTGGAACACCAGGGATCCTTGAGTGTTCAATTCGTCCATGATGAGGCCCCTCGGTTACAAGATAGAAGATTTGGAGTCCATGAAAGTGCCGGTTGACAACTTTGATGATGTGCTGAGTGAGAGCTTTAGAAGAACCCTCAATCAGGGTCATATTGGACACCTCTAGTGGGATGTGCAAGGGGATAATATCCACTACGATTATGAGATCATGGATTATTAGAATGCCATTAGTTACGTCAAGTGAGAAGGAGTCATTAACATATCCACGCTCTGTTTGAACATACTGAACATGCCCTTCATTGATATCACCCTGTGAAAAGCTTTGGATGGGATTCTCCTGACTGCCACGGTAGCGATCTTCTTCTAGCATAGATATCCGCAGAAAACCGTAGGTGGGTGCCACCTTCACAGTATACACAATCTCAAAAGGTTTGTTATCCTCATGAACGACCTGGAACACACCACATACACTCATTAAATAGATAATAGTCTACATTTCATAACCAAGTTATCTGAAAATGATTTTAATAAAGCAAAACTAACCTGGAGAATTTCCTTGTTGATTTTGACAGGCTTTCCTTCTTCCACCACAATTGGGTTATTGTGAATGACTCTTGGAGGCTTCTGATGACTCTCAAGGAACACCTTAACTGGCACACTTACATCCAAACGGAGGCCTTTAACTTTGCTGGTGAAGTTAAAAAAGTCCTCCAGTATTTCACTGTCATCGTGATGATACACTACATGACCCATCTTCAAGTCATGCTGTGTGAAAGTATTTGCTTTTATATCATTGCAGTAAAGAGTCCCATGGCTCGGTGGTAGAAACACCTCAAAGACCACTTCCTCATCATGCCTGACATCCATATTAGTGGAGATACTGAAATTAGCAACTCCTAAACTGGCCATCTGGCCTTTCTGGACCAAAAGACCTGTGTTGTTTGCCACCTTAACAAATGGATCATGGGCAAACACTTCAAGTAGTGTTGATGTGTAGTGCTTCCCATCAGATATAAAGAGGACAAAGCGGCCATAACTCACCCCTTTGTGAATGAACAGCACTCTCTTCTCTTCTAAGTCCTTCTGATGGAATTGATAAAGCTTGTGTGTGGTGTCATTTACCAGGACCAGCTCACCCATAGGGATCTTTCGTCTGGTATAAAGCAGATCTTTGTCATCAAAGTCTGTGTCACCATCATGGTAGCACAAATCTTCCAGTGTAAGCAACCGCTGGCTGTCACGCACCACATGGAAAGCTTTATCCACAACACGGATGGGTTTCTGATCATTAACCAACTGGATGTAAATATTAAATGTACCCGCCGTGCCTTGGGACTTATTTTTCAAAGAGCCAAAAGAGGCCAGGAATGTAAATGCATCATGGGTGTTTTCACTATCATCATGGACATACAAGATGTGTTCCTCTGAAATGTCCTGATTGGTGAACTCTATTACGCTGTCATTGCTGGCAGAGGAATTAGAGGGGTTTATTCTTTTCAGTACCCCATGTTTAGGGCTGCTGGTGACAGTGTAGTGTACTGCTCTAGAGCTGGGTGTCTCTGAGAAAAGCATTGCCTTAGTAATGACCTTGCTCTCCCCTTCCAAGAGAGAAAGTCCATGATTTTTTAAAATTATGTTATGAATATCTGCTTTGATACTGATTCTGAACTCATGAATCCCTGACAGGGCAAATTTTGAGAATACTTGAAAGTGAAACATGTCTCTTGTATCATCAACTGGCCTTTCTAAGAGCTCATACTGCAACTTGTGATTAGTAATGTCATCTTGGCTGAAAGTTGAGTTCTTTTTTAAAATCGTATTACCGAGAAGAAGATATCCTTTCCTTGGTAATGTCAATAAACGAATGTGAAGGTCATTTTCCAAAAGTCTTGCACCCTTGGTAACAACATGGAATTGTTGAGGTGTCAATGTGACTTTCTGTTCACCATCTATCTCTACCTTATTTCTGGTGATTCTATAACGAATCCAGCATACTCTAATCAAAAACAACAACTCATCCGTAATGACTGAGCCGACTGTGGCTTTGCATTTGAAACTGTCAGTGATATTACTTTGCTGCGTCCCATGGAAGGTGCTGAGATATCGTAGACGCTCCTTTTCCAGAAGTTTTTGCGTAAATGTGCTTGTTTGCTTCCACTGACCACTTGAATGCAGCCTTTGAAGCTCACCATAGATTGGTGGCACTGTGACGTCATAGCGAATGTCCACGGCTTGTTTAGGAACATTGACTTGCACAGCAAGATGTTTGTTACTAATAAAGGTTGCTTCACCTTGGGTTACCTCTACTCCGGTGTTGTTGGCAATCTTGTGTTCTAGAGGAACAGCAATGATCCTGAGTACCACTGTGTTGCTTAACTTGTCCCCATCACTCACCCTAATAGCCATTCTGGCGTTCTTGACACTTTTGTGGACATAACTCACTTTACCCTGCTCTAGATCACTTAGAGAAAATGAGGTAACTGCTCTGTCCGGTTGTTCCTCTATCTCTAGAAAGCCTGATCCAGCATTCAGTTTTCCAAGGACTGAGAACATCAGGTCTGTGGAGTTACTGTCAGGGTCGATGACCCTGAGGACATCTGTGTTCATACGACGTCTTGAGCGCTCTAGAAGAATGAAGAGACTGCCCTCAGGAAGGCTGAGTTCAGGAGCGTCATTGACAGGTGTGATGCTGATGTTAAATCTGTGCAGACGGTTCCCTTTGAGAAAGCTAGGCACTTCCTTTTTGCTGTTGGTGAAGATGGAAAACATGAAAAAGTCAAGTAGGTCCTCAGATCCTCCATGGACATACATGACCCTTCCATGCCAGAGATCCAGAATACTGAAAGTGTTCTCACCCAGATCAGGGTCAGCATCCAGTCGGAGTTGCCCATGGACCGGCTGCTCTTCAACGCGAAACATAATCTGGGACTGACGGATCCCAAGTTTACGGAACTCTAGATTAATCTTAATGTGTTTAGACTCAAGTGGTGCCCGTCCGCCTTCAAGAACCTCCAAATCCTTGAGTAAAAGATAATTTTTCTTGTCCATCTCAGGTAGGGCATCTGTGATATTTTCCGAATCTATGGTAATAACTGATGGACTTGTGGTACTGGGTCCAAGCTGTTTTTGTGGTTCACAACCAACAGAAATATCCTTGGTGACCAATGCTTTTGGAAGGCCCATCCTTTGGTAATTGACTCTGATAGGAATAAAAACAGAATTTGGAAAAGAAAATAGAAAAGAAGCTTCAAGAAATAGAGAGAAAGCAAGAATTGAGGAATGGGTGGAAGGGGAGGAAATAGACAAAAAACATGTAGGAAAAGAGGTAAAGTAAAAGGGAAAGAATGGAATTGTGTGTTTATAAAAAAGTAGAATGGGGGAAGATAAGAAAACAAAAGGTAAAAGGAATGATTAAAAGGAGAAAAGAGGAGAAGAAAAAAAAGGTGAAAGGAAAAAAGAAGGGACGAAAGAAAGGAAAGAAAGGAGTGTGCTGGTTAAAAAATTTAAAAAAGGATGAAAAAGGGGACCAGGGGGAGACGAAAGGAAAAAGAGTTAAAGTTTGAAGAGAGGCTGGAGTAAAAGGAGAAAAGAGGTGTGGAGGGAGTGAAGGTAACAGGAAATAAAACCTAGGGGGGGAAGTAAAATGTTGGTAGGAAAATGTAGGAGTAGAAATGAAAAAAATGAGAGAAAGGGGAACAGTGGCAGGAAAAGTGTGGATGGAAAAAAGTGAAAATTAAGGAAGCAATTGTGTAACAAGAGTATAAGGCAGAAGGGAGGAAGGAGGTTAGATAAGGAACAGAAACTAATCAAAAACAAAGAAAAGAAAGAAAAAAGGAAGTGAAATGCGCGAGAGGTAGATTTTTAAAGAGAACGAAACAAAAAAAAAAAAGGAAAGATGAAATCAGGTAAAAGTAAGGAATGGAATCTTAGTAGAGGTTAGAGAGTTTTTGGCAAAGGAAGCGTGATGTTGTCGTATAATGTTGAAGTTCTAAGGGATGAATAGGGAGATAAGTAAGGGGGAAAAAATGAGAGAAAGAAAAGTCGGTACAACAGAATAACTAAGCGGGAAAGTAAGAAACTGACAGAGAGGGAAAGAAGAGCTTTATAGGTAATGGAGGGGAAATAAGAGGTGAAAAGGGAAAGAAGACAAGGAGTGATAAGAATAGAATTGCGAAAATAAAGGAAGGAAAAAAGAGGAGAAGATAAGGAAGGAGGTGAATGAAAAAGATTGTCAGTAAAGGAGGAGGGGAAGGTTCTAGATATGAAAGAAAAGTTTTGTAGGGAAGAAAAAAAAGAAAGAACTTGCGTTTGTTGGAGGGGGGCAAAAAAATAAGGCCGGTGAGAGAATTGTACATAGTAAAGTAGGGAAGTAGATGAAGAGATGGAATAAGTTTAAGTCAGATTCAGAAAGATGTTCAAAGAGTAGTTTAGCCGATGCATAGAACGATAAAATAGAAAAAATGGCATAAGGAAGATAGGAGTAAAGAAGGGGGAAAAAAGTGAGGTGAGGAGTAGAATTATTGGACGGATTATGAGTGGAAAGAGATTGGGTTTTGAGTGAGAAATGAAATTGAGAAATAATAGAGGAGAAAAAGGCATAAAAGAGAAAGAAGAAGATAGAGGAAAATGAAAGTTAAAAAAAAGAAAAGGACAGGTTGAAAGAAAGTAAAATATAAATTAGTGGGTGGAGAATGAAGATAGGTTAGTAAAATAAGGGTAAAGGGAATGAATGGAAGGAATAAAAAGGTAAGAGGAAAGAATGAAGAAACACGCACAGGAGGAAGAAGGAGACCCAAGAGGCAAAGAGAAAAGAAGGGAAAAGGGGTAAAGAGGGTAGAAAAAGTGAAATGGAAAGGAAGGTAGGATAGAAAAAAAAGGATGAAAAGGCAAAAAAACACAATAGTAGAAAGAAGCTGCAAGCATTGGCGAGAACTAGGGGTGGTTTGGTTATATAGAAAAAGTTGAAAAAAGTTTATAATAATATTGAGTAAGAAAGAAGAGAATAAAAAGGAAAAAGGACCCCAAAATTTGAAGTTGTAAAAAAGTAATGAAAAGGAAAAATCAGTAAAAAAAAAAGAATAGAGAGGAAAATGTATGAGGGGGAAGAAATAAAATCGGAAATTAAAGGAAGGAAGGTAATCAAGAAGAGGGGGGCGATAAGTCAGAAGTGAGGGAAGAGTATTGAAGGGAAAAAGGCAATGAGGATCGATGGGTGGAACAGAGAGGAGAGGTGAATTAAGAGGTGAGAATAAGGCGTTGTGTAGAAAATCAAAGAAGATTTAAAAGAATGCAAGGAAATGAATTAAGGGGATGAAAGAAGGTTGAGGGAGCAAAGTAGTAGTTCAAGTTAGAGAGAAATAGGTAAAAGGAGGAAAATAGGAGGAGAAAAGTGAAGGGGATGAAAAGGATTTGAAAAATGTAAACATATGAGGGAGTAGGGAAGGGAATTGTAATAATTAGATGGACTCTAATTGATTATGCAAACCTGGGAGGGAGATTGTAAAGTATGGAAAGGAAGGGATAAAAGGAGTAATGAAAAAAAAAAGTGGAAGAAAAAATAAACACCTATTGCAAAAAACTAAGGGGGCGAGGAAGCAATAATAATGCTATGGAAAATGGGATAAAAGATACTACATGAAGGGTACATAACTTTAAATAGCGTAGCCATAATTCAATAAAGAGAAAGGACACTAAGAAGTAGGGTAGTGCGGAAAAAGGGGGTTCATATTGGTATAAGGATGAAAGAACATTATATATTTTTAGAATGTTAGGTTTTTGTGAAACTGAAATGAATGAAATGTAAGGTGAGTATATGTTTGGTGAAATGGGGAGGGAGGTAGCTTCCAATTGATGTAATGCCAAGTAAACAAAAAGAATTGGAAGAGAGGAGTAGATATAATAATATCAGAAATGTGCAGAAGTGACTTGGTAAAGTGAGGTTGAATGAATAATCATGTCAATATCTAACATGTGGGGTATGAATACGGGATATTTTTAGTAGGGGAATAATAAGGTCCAGCGGAAAAGAGGATTGAAGCCAGACTGAAATTCTACTAGAGATAGCCTGTATGAACTACTGAAAACAAAACTGTTGTGTTGTTTTAGTCTCAAAATATAAATATAAACTGATCATTATATTATATTATTATATTAATAATGTCGTCTTGTCTGCTCACACTCACCTCCGAAAGCCTCTCCACCAGTCAAAGAGAGCAGCACAAACACGAGCCACAAAAACTTTTGCTCAAAGGAAATGTGAATCCACATGTTTCATAGCATTTCAGATCAATTTAAATGTCTTATTGATTTAATATTCCCCAAAGTACGTCCATCGCGCGACCTTAAATCATTGTTAACTTATCACTGTACCTGCAAATCGGTCACCTAAACAGCGTCACGGGCGTGGGACGGGGTGCCCCGCCCCTTCATGCATATTCATAACACTCACTCCAGAATCACGGAGGAAAATACCAGCCTCAGAAATGGCCCAATCTCTTCTTTCATATTATTCAGTATGCTTCTACTTTAGTAGCAGTAATGAAAGCTACTGAAATCTTAAAGCTGCAGAATATGTGGCTCGTTTTTGTCATCCTTATTGATCTGTTCATTTAGGATAGCTCGAATGCGTACTGTGGAATAATCGTAATGTTAAAGCCAATGTTTTTCTGACATATTTTGTCATTCTTTTTTTTTTTAGCATGTATGTAGTCTGTTTTATGTTTTTCTTGTTTAGTTGCATGTTTTATAAATATAGCATACATTAAAAGTACCAGCATTTCCAATCATTATAGCTATAAAAAAAATAAGTGGAAATATTAGTAAATAATAAAACCATTTTTTATAAGCATATTACAAAATAGACATCAATTCAACATCTGCGTTTACTTGTGTGTTTGTTTATAGTCGATTTATTTTTACAATGACCACGAGGCGGCACAACCACACTACATAACGCGTTAAAACGTAATTGAACCCTTAACAGTTTTTTCAGTGCGTGTTAAAACCTTTTTAGAGTCTATGGTTAAAACTAATATCGCTTCCTTCGTAGCACGTGTCTTTATCGAGATAATTATTAAGTATGAGCTTTCTTAATCCCTTTGAAACAACACCTTTACACACAGATCACAACTAATGTTATAGGTTAGAAACTCTCCATTACAGGATTAATAAATTGATATTATACATTTTATTCTCAGGCCAGTGACTAA